>OY755216.1:22959367-23163721 GCA_963576765.1 Draba incana
AGGTTTAGCGGAACGAGCTGTGGAAATGTTTTATAGGATTAAGGAATTTGGTTGTGATCCTTCGGTTAAGATATACAATCATGTTTTGGATACGTTACTCGGTGAGAATCGGATTCAGATGATTTATACGGTTTATAGAGATATGAAGAGAGATGGGTTTGAACCAAATGTGTATACGTATAATGTTCTTCTTAAGGCGTTGTGTAACAACAATAAGGTAGATGGTGCCCAGAAGCTGCTTGTGGAGATGTCTAATAAAGGATGTTCACCTGATGCTGTGAGCTACACTACGGTGATTTCGTCCATGTGTGAGCTCGGAATGGTGAAGGAAGGTAGGGAACTCGCTGAAAGGTTTGAACCTGTTGCGAGCGTCTATAACGCTTTGATTAATGGGTTATGCAAAGAGAATGATTACAATGGGGCATTTGATCTGATGAGAGAAATGGGGGAGAAGGGTGTGTCTCCTAATGTTATTTCTTATTCAACGCTTATCAATGCGTTTTGCAGTTATGGAAAAATCGAGGTCTCTTTCTCGATTTTGGCGCAGATGTTGAAACGAGCGTGTAATCCAAATATCCATACATTGAGTTCTCTGGTGAAGGGTTGTTTTGTTACAGGGACGACCGTCAATGCTCTAGAGTTGTGGAACCGGATGGTTAGTGAATTTGGTTTACAACCGAACGTTGTAGCGTATAATACTCTGGTGCAAGGATTTTGTTCACATGGGAATATGGAAAAGGCTTTGTCTGTGTTTTCACGCATGGAAGAAAACAGATGTTCTCCAAACATCAGAACTTACGGCTCTCTTATCAACGGTTTTGCCAAAAGCGGTAGCCTCGAGGGCGCAGTTGATATATGGAATAAAATGCTAACTGATGGATGCTCTCCAAATGTTGTGGTGTATACAAGTATGGTGCAGGCTCTTTGTAGGCACTCTAAGTTCAAAGAAGCTGAATCTCTTATAGAGATTATGTCTAAAGAAAACTGTGCTGCTCCTTCTGTGGCGACGTTTAACGCATTTATCAAAGGTTTATGCGATGCAGGGAAGCTTGACTGGGCAGAGAAAGTGTTTAGACAAATGGAGCAGCAATACAAGTGTCTTCCCAACATTGTAACGTACAACGAGTTACTTGATGGGCTCTCAAAGACAAACCGAATAGAAGAAGCTTATGGTCTTACACGAGAGATCTCTATGAGAGGTGTGGAGTGGAGTTCATCGACGTACAACACGCTTTTACATGGATCATGTAATGCAGGTCTTCCCGGGATAGCTCTACAGTTAGCAGGGAAAATGGTGGTCGATGGTAAATCTCCGAATGAGATAACAATGAATATGATAATATTAGCGTATTGTAAACTAGGGAAAGCCGAGAGGGCAGTCAAGATGTTGAATCAAGTTTCATGTGGAGGACGAAAGTGGCGGCCTGATGTAATCTCGTACACAAATGTGATTTGGGGTCTGTGCAGCTCTAATTGTAGGGATGATGTGGTGATACTTGTTGAGAGGATGAGAAGTGAAGAGATTGTCCCAAGTATTGCTACGTGGAATGTATTGGTTCGGTCTTTCATTTTCGATGACACCTGAGCCCATGATCGGTCTACTTGGGAGACCAGTTGCTTCTATGCATGAATAGAAGTGTCAACTGAAATTTGACTGGTGGGTATATGGAATTGTTGTGATCACATGAAAACTTAACTTGTGGGTCTTTCTTCATTGGACCCTTCAAGAACTTGAAGAAAACATTTCAATCCTTCCAAGAAAATCAGTCAGAATTGTTGTTCTGGTATCTGACAACTACATTGGCGAGAGATGGCTAAGCAAATATGATGAGACAAGAATCTGGAGATATGTACTGATGTATGATTGTAAGTTATGTTTCAGTATGAAGATCCAGTCCCACAAGGAGCTGCTTGGAAACTGTTCCTGAAGAGGTGAGGAGATAGCTTTCGTTTCGATGGCCAAGGTTTGAGGTTATATAAGATCTTACGTTAAAGCATATCATTGAAGATATATGGTGTTGATTTCATTGACAGGTTCCATTGTTTTTTTGCCTATTCCAATAAACCATTTTCTCAATTAAGTGCATAATCTGATTTCGCAACTAGTAAAAGAGTAAGACAAGAATTACGGGCAAAAAAGAGAGCAAAGAACATCAAACATTTGCTTATGTACTTAAAATTAGACATCGAACAAGCACTTTCTATTTCTACCTCAGTCCTCTATGATAGAACTGGATAACATTTGCCTATAACTCTAGTAAAAAAAAAATTGGAAAACAGGATAACAAATGAATCAATCCTAATCTCAGAGAGATTAACGGGGAAAACCGTCACCTCGATGATCTTGAACTCCCTACAATGGCGCTATAGCAGAGGAGGCACTTTTGAAATTGTCTTCCTTCTTTAGTGTATGGTGATAAATCGATTCCTAGATAAGCAGTTTCTTAGTCAGCTGGTGTAATGCAAAGCTGACTATGTCCTGGACTGTGCTCCAACGGGTACATGGTCGTGCTTCTCACAAATTTCTGATGGTCGATCACGGGTTTTCTGAGGTGTGAGACCATTGGACGCTTGTTATTGTTTCTCTTCTTTACTATCGAGCATGAAGCTAATGGGTCTGTAGATCCTGCTCCAACTCTCCTGCACGTTGAATGTCTTTTTTGGGAGGGATGATACGTTTCCGCAAAGAAAGAAAATGAAAACTATTCTTATTGATTACCTTAAGAGCTTCTCTGCTGCAATTCTGGCAGATCTCATTGTATTGCGGCTTGGCACCCATTTCACAACTCGGTTTGGATCAGCTCTCATGGGAGAGTGTATTTTAATGAGCTAAAAGATAGAAACACGTGAGAGAAAAAGTCAAAACCAAAAAGCTTGAAAGGATCCCTGAATCTATAATAGGCAAATGCCAATCTAATGAATGAATCAAGATTGCCGCAAGATAAAACATAACAACCAGTATTAGATAACTGGATTTCACCCCCACAAACTAATGTCTTCTCTCCGTGCGTGATGAATATTGAAGAAAAACGAGAAAAAAGACTTACACCCAAGCATTCCATCATCTGGTAGTAAGCTCTACCATGCAAAGGAGTATGTCCTTGTCGCGATTCTGAAAAGTATCGAGTCCTGAAAGAATATCACGGGATTTTATAGAGTTCATAAATAGACAGCTAAACATAAATATGGCTAATAAATAATCAGCTAAACAAGATAGAAATAGGTAGAGATTATACCACTCTTTATAACCTGGGTCCACAGTGAAACCATATATATCCACTGAATCGCAAGTCGAGAGAGCAAATTCAAGAGCCTTGAGCCCAGTTCCTTTGGCTGCTGAGCCAAATGAAGCACCAAGCATCAGGTAAACAGGATTTTTTATTGGAACTTCCTGCGGAGAAAGAAAAATCCTCAAATGAGTTTCGAGACGAAGAACAGATTACAAATATTGAAAAGCAAATACTAGTAGGGTAAATTAAGTGAATAGTATACAAACCCGAATCATCTTGTTCATAATATCATGAATTGTTGTTTTTACAAGCAGGACCTCCTGCTGCTTTTCTGCAGAATATACAATGATCAGAAAAATTGGAGTATCTATTTACAAGCATCAGAAATGTGACACACCAAATGAATAGAAATAGAAAAACAAGGCTGATGGTAGGAAAAACAAGAAAACAGCTGTACAGTACCATCCAACTCCACGACTTTGTCAAGGGCTTTTGCTGACCCTCTATTAAGAAGACGAAATGTACTTTTCTCTCCCACATATTCCTTGTAGTTCTGCAAGAATATATTCCAAAAACAAGACTGATGATAAGTGAGACTGCAAAGGGTACAAAAGAATTTGAAGTTACATAAAAAAACGAATAAGTAACCTCAATTGGAGCACCATTTTCTCTAATAACCGCATCATAAGTATCAATCTCCTTTCCGAACTTTGTTTTTAACAGATCACCAGAGTTCCCAATAACAGCACATCGCTCAAACTGCCGGGGAAAATATGGTGGTGTTTCAGGAAGCACCAATGAAAGCTTCTCGATACATAATGATTTGTTCTGGCAACGATTACTGCAGCAGGTTGTGAGTGTCATTAAGGCCAAGAAGACAACACAGAATTTTACGTTTACAACTTATTTGACATATTAGTAACTGAGACCCATCAATATAGCAAGCTTTGAGCTTTTTTATTTACGAAAAAGGATACTAATATATATACCAAGTATCATGCACTTCGTCCCTCATCTAAAGTCAATCAATACTTACAGTTGTATTCCTTTATTGATTCTGCGCCATGCATAATCCTCCCATCCATTTGGTAAGGCATCAATGTATTCCTTGGTGAGTATGGTAGAGCTATTCCTGACCTGATCAACCAACCCGCCAATTAACTCATCACTGTAAAGACTCAAAAAAAGATAATAAGAAGTGAAATTTTACACAGATTTTAAGAGCTGAAACACCCACTTGTTCCCATGTAGCTACTGCTTCACACAGGTTAAACTCATATGACAGTCCTTCAAGCTCTCCAGACTTAGGATCTTTCTGTTGTTGGACATAATCCAATACAAAAAAAAAAAACAAATATTTAATTTAGCAAGGACTATGACAAGCTTAACTAAACTCAATAAACAGTCAAAAGAGAGCATTTACCCATTTAGGCACAGTATCCTTGGGGAAGTTTATTGAGACTTGGCAATAATCTTTACCAGTAGCAGCTTTTAGTCCCAAGCCATTTGCACTCTGCATCATTTACCATAGTATACACCAAATAAATTATACATTGTGTTGCATATCAGAAAGAAAAATAATCGAGTTTGCATCACAGAATAAACATAAATATAGGAACAAGCAATACATCAACTTATAAATTTCAACCTATATTTGCATCATTGGTCTATGCCTATGGATATATCTCCTTTTGACTCAGGTTCCACTAAATTGGATCAGTTCAAACCAACTAATCTCAACTAAGTGATTCATGATTATTGAAAAGAAGCGAAAATGGATCAACACAAGATAATGAAGCTAACAAAGATCTCGAAAAGCAGATTTACTTACTACGCACTTCTGGAATCCGTTCTGCAATGACTGCAACGCCTCTAAATCTTCATTGCTAAGCCGATTAGACTCGTCTAAACCCACGGAATCATCTTCTTTATCATTAATCATCGCCATACATTCAGAAAATTCACGAATTCACACTATAAAAGCATCTACACTGAGACAAACGATGGAGTAACACTTACAGAGATTTGAGACGCCGATAATGTATATGAGAACTGCAGAGATTCCTGTAGTTAAAGCTAACAGGAATATCAATTGCAAAAGCTTCATCGATTTCCCAGAAAATTTTCAGATGGAGAAGATGGGATCTTCTAAAGCAACTACGCGAAAGTCCCGATCAAATGAAAATCGATGGAAACGGCGTGTAGTCCCCGTTCTGAAGTATGAGACTGCAAACATTTGTTTTTTCCATACGAAACGCTGCGTAGTTAAATTTTCAAGGCTTATTATTAATTTTTTTTTTTTCAACGCTTATTATTGTTATAAATCATAGTGGATTGTCATAACTAGTTCTGGTCCGTTTACGGCCCATTAACACTTAGTCTTTAGGCCGGTTTAATGAATCCTAGTTGAATTAGGATTTTCCTTTTATGTACTTTCCTTTTCCCATTAGGAAAAGGAATTTTCCTTTTCTCTCTTGTAATAATCCTATATAAAGGATCTTATGATTAATGAATAAACACAATCTTCCCCATTCGTTCTCTTGATTCACAACACGTTATCAGCACGAGTTGCTCCCTAAACCCTAAAAACACAAAAAAAACGCGATTACTGTTCATCGACGATTACTGTTCATCGACGATTACTGTTCATCCGGCGTTACTGTTCAAATCATAGTTCATACAGCCTTTAAGGTTACGGCGAACTAGAAGAAAGTTCATACAGCCTATCAACGGTTACGGCGAACTAGAAGACTCACGGAGGTTAAGGTAAACAATAAGAAACCCTAATCTAAAGAACCTAGATTCATGATAATCTTAGAAACCCTAATCTAAATCATGCTTGTTATTGTTATTGCTTGCTTGATTGTGTTTATTGATTCATGATTCGTAATCACTTGAAACCCTAACTTGAAACCCTAATCTAATTCAATTAAAATCCAAACCGATTGCATGATCTGTACCCGTGTCGATCGACACTAGTTTTATGTCGATCGACACGTAAACTTCTGCCTGAATTTGTTGTTTGAATTAAACTGTGTCGATCGACACAAATCACCCGTCGATCGACAGTAAACACTCTGTCCAAATTTGGTTGCATATTTATTTGAACTCGTTTGTTTGTTTGCTTGTTTGGATTGATTCGTTGATTGATAAACATGAAACTGAAACTGATTGCATCATATAGACATAACATGCTTGATTAAAATCCGGTCATATCATCATACGGTTTAGAATTTGAATACTAGGCTTGCATCATGAGCATATAAAAACATTATGTTAGGTTGTTAAACATAAAAATCTGGTTTCATAAGCATCATGCATCCGTACCCGTTTATATAAGCACCCATGACCTATTTTGCATCATATGCATAAACTTTAAAATCTTATAGTTCTTAGAGAATAGGATGAATGTTTTCAGATGTCGAAAATCAACAATTTGGATTATGCTGCCCTCAATCTCTCTGGAGACAATTACTTACAGTGGGCGTTGGATACTAAGATAAATCTAAAGTCTAAAGGACTTGGCAAATGTATCATTGAGGATAATAATGAGAATGAAAGGAATCGATACAGAACGATATCGATCATTCGTCATCATCTTGTTGAGGGTCTCAAGGATCAATACCTAACCATTGAGAACCCTTTGGACCTTTGGAAAGAATTAAAGATAAGATATGACCACCATAGAACGGTGTTGTTACCAAAGGCCAATTATGATTGGAGGAATCTCAGGTTCCAGGACTTCAAGTCCGTGGAAGAATATAACTCGGCTATGTTCAGAATAGTTTCTCAATTGAGACTATGTGGTGAGAAGGTAACTGAGAAAGACATGTTGGAAAAGACCTTATCCACCTTTCACACTAATAACGTGTTGCTTCAACAGCAATACCGTGAAAGAGGTTTTGAGACATACTCAAAGCTTATAGCATGTCTATTACTAGCCGAGGAGAATAATACACTGCTAATGAGAAACAGTGAGATGAGACCTCCTGGATCAGCCCCACTTCCTGAAGCGAATGTGGCCACAGATGAAAAGAAAGAAATTAACCACGTCCAAAGTGATTATAGACATCGTGGTCGTGGACGTGGGGGTAGATGGCAAGGACGTGGCCGTGGCCATTTTAATCCATACGGCCGAGGTCAGGGCCGAGGCCACGGATTCCATAACGATCATTCTAACCGCGGGCGAGGACGAGGACGCGGATACCGAACTGACTATGATCGTAATAACCGTGGTATTACTTCTCAACCACGAGAATCAAACCCAAAATCAGTTTGCCATCGATGTGGAATGAGTAATCATTGGGCTAAGACATGTAGGACTCCCAAGCATCTGGTTGAACTCTATCAAGAGAGCCTTAAAGGGAAGAATCCAGAAACTCATATGATCCAGCATGATAATGAAGGAGATTTCGATCATGAGCAAGATGACTTGATGAATTTTGAAACCTCAGATATACTTAAGTGATTGATTTTGATTTTCTGTTTTGGTGTTTTGTGTTTTGCTTGTTTTACGTTTTACACTTTATACTTTGGTTTTGTGTTATTGCTTTCTATTAAACTTTATGGAATGAAAGAGTGTTATTTAAAAGTATCTATTGTTATCTCTTTTGAAGTATGAACGATATGGATGTGTTCATTGTGGATAGTGGATCAAGCCACTCGATATTAAGAGATAAGAGATACTTCATTGATCTTACACTTAAAAAGGCAAATGTAACCACAATTGCGGGTATAGCAAATTTAATTGAAGGCCACGGTCAAGCCCATATTTTATTACCTAAGGGCACGCATCTAGAAATTTCTAATGCGTTATATTCACCTAGTTCAAAGAGAAGTCTATTGAGCTTTAAAGACATTCGAATGAATGGTCTTCATGTTGAAACTAAGGACGAGAATAACAAAGAATTCCTTCAAATCTTTGAAACCGTCCATGGCTATAAGAAAGTCCTAGAGACTATACCTGCCATTTCTGTGGGCCTTTATTGTGCTAAGATCGGAATGATAGAAGTAAATGCTATGGTAAACAAAGAGTTTACTGAGAATTTCACTTTTTGGCATAACCGGCTTGGCCATCCCGGTGCTAACATGATGCGAAAGATATTAGCAAGTACTAATGGGCACACCTTGAAAGAAAGGAGAGTTATCCCAAAGAATCTCACGTGTGAAGCATGTTCACTAGGGAAACTCATTACTAGGCCATCACCAATCAAAGTAACTAAGGAAACGATAAATTTTCTGGAAAGAATTCAAGGAGACATATGCGGACCAATACACCCACCTTGTGGGACGTTTAGATATTTTATGGTCCTTATTGATGCATCCACGAGATGGTCACATGTCTGCCTATTATCAACTAGAAATGTGGCATTTGCAAGATTGCTTGCCCAGCTCATACGTTTAAGAGCACACTTTCCAGATTTTCCTTTAAAGACTATATGTCTTGACAATGCTGGTGAATTTACGTCCCAAGCGTTTAACGATTATTGTATGTCCATGGGGGTAAGTGTTGAATATTCTGTGGCACATGTACATACACAAAACGGTTTGGCTGAATCGTTTATTAAACGCATACAGTTGATTGCTAGACCGTTGCTAATGAGATCAAAACTCCCGGTCTCAGCTTGGGGACATGCAGTTTTACATGCAGCAGAGCTAATTCGTATCAGGCCATCTAGTGAACATAAATATTCCCCATCACAGTTAATAACGGGTCAAGAGCCAGACATATCCCATCTTAAAACATTCGGATGTTCCGTTTATGTGCCTATTGCACCACCACAGAGAACAAAGATGGGACCTCAAAGGAGGATGGGGATATATGTTGGATATGATTCTCCTACTATCATTAAGTACCTTGAGCCAACCACGGGTGATTTGTTTAAGGCCAGGTACGCAGATTGTCATTTTGACGAATCTGTCTATCCAACATTAGGAGGAAATAACAGATTGGTAAAGGAAATTATATGGAATCAAACGTCCTTAAAATGGCAAGATCCTCGGACTCAAGAATGTGAATTAGAAGTCCAAAAGATTATACATTTACAAAAGCTAGCTAATCAATTGCCAGATTCCTTTGCTGACCCGAAAAGAGTAACTAAGTCTTACATACCAGCTGTTAATGCACCGATTAGAATTGATGTTCAAGAGGGACACAATCAAGTTGCTACAGAATCTAAACCACACTCAAAACGTGGCCGGCCAATAGGTTCCAAAGATAAGAATCCTCGGAAAAGAAAGAAAGGTGCTGAAATCGTGGTTGAGGAATCTGATGGAACCCCAGATATAACTGAACCGATAGTTCCAAGCAATGAGACTCGGGATGCCGAGTTTCATGGTTCTGACGTTCCTGAAAATAATCAGATCTCAATGAATTATGTTATGTCTGGAATACAATGGAATAGAAAGTGTGTGGAAATCGATGATATATTTGCTTTTAAGGTAGCACTTGAACTTATGGAGGATCTAGAACCCACGTCGATATATGAGTGCACTCAGAGTGAAAATTGGACTAAATGGAAAGAAGCTATAAACGTGGAGTTGAATTCTTTAAGGAAAAGGGATGTCTTTGGTCCAATAATTCGGACACCCTATGAGATTAAACCAGTTGGACATAAATGGGTCTTTGTGAGGAAAAGAAATGAACATGGTGAAATCGTGAGATATAAAGCACGGCTTGTTGCACAAGGATTCTCACAGAGACCAGGAATAGATTATGAGGAGACATACTCCCCTGTGGTGGATGCTACAACTTTTAGATTTTTGATAAGTCTGGCTATAAGAGAAAAGTTGGATATGCGGTTAATGGACGTTGTAACTGCATACTTATATGGTCCACTGGATAATGAGATTTATATGAGATTACCAGAGGGTATTGAGCTCAAAGATAAGAAAGGTTCTCGAGAACAACACTGCATAAGGCTGAACAAATCCCTTTATGGACTGAAGCAAAGTGGGCGTATGTGGTACAATAGATTGAGTGAGTACTTAGTCAAAGAAGGCTATAAGAATGATCCCATCAGTCCATGTATTTTTATAAAAAAGTTTGCAAACAAAGGGTTTGTTATCATAGCAGTTTACGTGGATGATTTGAACATCCTTGGAACCCCTGGTGAAATCGTCCAAACAGTTGAATGCCTCAAGAAAGAATTTGAGATGAAAGACCTAGGCAAAACTAAGTTCTGTTTGGGATTGCAACTTGAGTACATAAATGATGGAATCCTTGTGCATCAAATGGCATATACTGAAAAGGTACTCAAGCGTTTCAATATGGATCAATGTCACCCATTGTCCAGCCCAATGGTGGTGAGATCTCTTGATCTAGAAAAGGATCCGTTTGGTCCTAAGAGAGACTCTGAAGAAGTCCTTGGTCCCGAAGTGCCATATCTCAGTGCCATAGGAGCTTTAATGTATCTGGCAAGCCACACTAGGCCAGATATATGTTTTGCCATGAATTTATTATCAAGATTTAGCTCATGTCCGACCCAAAGGCACTGGGACGGGATAAAAACATATTCTTCGTTACCTACAAGGAACGAAAGACTTGGGTCTATTTTATACTAACCAATCTAAGGACGGTTTAGTTGGTTTTGCTGATGCAGGTTATCTTTCAGATCCTCATAATGCACGGTCCCAGACAGGTTATGTGTTTACTCATGGAGGAACTGCAATATCTTGGCGGTCAATGAAGCAGGCCATTGCAGCTACATCTTCTAATCATTCAGAGATATTGGCAATTCATGAGGCTAGTCGTGAGTGTGTTTGGTTAAGGCTGATGACCCAGCACATAAGAGTGGATTGTGGAATGGCCGAAGGTAAGCAGGAATCGACGGTCTTGTTCGAGGACAATGCAGCGTGTATAGCTCAACTTAAGGATGGATACATCAAAGGTGATAGGACGAAGCACATTCTGCCAAAATTCTTCTTCACATCCGATCTACAGAAAGATGGAGAAATTCAAGTGCAGCAAGTACGATCAAGTGAGAATTCAGCAGACCTATTCACCAAGTCACTTCCAACCTCAACGTTCAAGAAACTTACTTATCAGATTGGAATGCGTCGTTTGAAAGACTTGCAGTGAGGTTCAGAACAGGGGGAGTAATACGTGTTGTACTCTTTTTCCTTCACCACGGTTTTGTCCCAAAATGGGTTTTACTTGGTAAGGTTTTAATGAGGCAACATCCAAAGCGTATTACAAGCCCATTAGAGTTATGACATCCAAGGGGGAGTGTTATAAATCATAGTGGATTGTCATAACTAGTTCTGGTCCGTTTACGGCCCATTAACACTTAGTCTTTAGGCCGGTTTAATGAATCCTAGTTGAATTAGGATTTTCCTTTTATGTACTTTCCTTTTCCCATTAGGAAAAGGAATTTTCCTTTTCTCTCTTGTAATAATCCTATATAAAGGATCTTATGATTAATGAATAAACACAATCTTCCCCATTCGTTCTCTTGATTCACAACAATTATTAATTTTTAAAGTATTAGTTTATACTTTATAGACGTTATTGATATTATTTAAATTATAGTTAATTGTATGCTTAATATCGATAGTAAATTGCTTTTCCTCCCATGATAAGCATAGATAAGCATAGATGATATCCCAAAGATAGAACACTAAATCGAAAATGCTTATGCCTTTTTCAACTTTTCATTTGTTTCAACCCAAATCCAAAATTGCAAATAGAGAGAAGAAAATTTAAAAGCTGAAACCTTTTTATTGGAGTCTGAGCAAAGAGACACACAGAGGCATTCAAGCTCTGATAAATATTTTCGTAGTTACCCAACGTGCAGAGACCAATAAACTTTTCGCCATTAAAAATCTATAACAATTAAATACAAATAATATTTTTTAACTCCATTAATACATAATTTATCTATATATATACATAATTTTTAGAGTATTAATTTATACTTTATAGAGGTTATTGATATTATTTTTCATCACATTAATTGTATGCTTAATATCGATAGTAATTTCCTTTTGGATTACAAAACTAAAGATATCTTACTCGTTTGTGGAGGTTTTGATTGAGACACCGCCCTCCCATAGATAAGCATAGATGTAGTTTACACATAGTTTGTTGGTGAATTTGGCACAATATTGGGAATCAAACTTTGGGTATTAGAGACATATATGAAGGTTTTCTTTCTTTGATTTCACACACTAAAGACATAAAAAAATTTGATTTCAAGGTACTTATTAGGTTCATCTTTGGGGCTGAAATAATCCAAAAAGTACTAAGAAAAACTACGATACAATTTTTCATAATAGTCAACTAAAAAATTATTTAAATACCCTATATAATCTTCTCCAAAGAGTATCTCTTCCAACACCATTGATGCCTGGTAATGATTTGGCTAAAAAAAATGTATCAAAATTTGTCTCACAAAAAAATGAAAAAAAGAAATCAGGACAAACTCAATTACCTTTTATTAATCGAAGTTCTTGTCATTGGTAAATGATTAGTGTCTTCAAACCTATTTCAAAAATACCTCAAAAATCAAAAATCAATAGGAGCAAATATTGACATATTCACATTTACTTGCTTTTTGTACTTTGTTGCTGAAATTGAAGACATTGTTACCCACTGGACTTTTTATCAACATGGTTAATCTGAAACTTGGATCCTTGTTTAAAATTCAAGAATTTTTCAATCACAAGAGAGAGTTAACAAAAGTGTTTTTAGAATTTTTTTGAATTTCTAAGGAACGGATTGAAAAATTTGCGAAAAAGTTCCAATCCTTTTGTGGCATTGACCCTCATGGTCATGTCATATTACAAGATAAAGCAGATGCTTTAGAAGAGAGCGACAATGCTCATTATTATCTTGAGGTTGTTGAACTACGTCTAGAGCGAGCATCTTTGTCTGGAGCGAGCATCTTTGAATTTAGTAGAATATGGTAATGTGCATATGTTGGCTGCCAATAAGCCAATTGAATTGGGAGTATCCACTGATAATGAGACGTTGTCCCCTACAGAGCTTCATAGTGGATATGGATGGATCAAAGAGAAATTTGACAAATTGAAAGAAAAATATGACCTAGCTCTACGGATCAAACCTGACTTGAATGTGACATTTCACGCTTTAGCACATCATCAATTCCGCTTTAACCCCTTTGTGTTGATGGTGTTTTTGAGATTTGTTTGGTGTTCTATGTTTTCTCTGTTTTCGGTGTTTTTATGATCCACACAAACTCTGGTTTGTTTTGGTATACAAGTTCAGACGTTTAAAAAAAAACTCACATTAATACAAACATTATATATTCTAAAAATTTACTCTTTCTAATAATGAAAGTACTAATATCGTCAACTAATTCATCGATCCGCGGTTGACCCGGATCAATCGGATGACCCAATAACCCCGACGGTGGTGTTCCGGTTTGTCAATCGGGTTGGGTTTAAAAACATTGCTTAAACCCCTTCCTTGTCCGTCCTCAAAACCTAATAATTATTTTCCTGCAAATATCTGCTACATAGAAATTCATTAATCATGAAATGGTGAATCATTTCGATTTCCATGGCGGTTTCAAGTCTGGGTTTTGCTTGTAGATCCCATTTTCCCCTTCTTCCTCTGTTTTACTGCTTCTCGAAGGTTGCTCTTTGTTCTATATACAATTACACATTAGCAATCATGTAATTCAATTTTCATATATTCAAGTTCTTTATTCCTTGTTTCTGAATCTGTTGTTTCTTGTCCAGGTTCGATTCAACACTGTTTCGGCTGCTGTAATTGAGACAGTGGATGATAAGTATACTGTTCATCGTGAAACGAGTAAGTTAGAAATCAACTATTTGATGGATTTAACTGAAATTGTGGTTCTTTACAATCCCATATTTGTATATTTACTTGGATAATTGTATTGAAAGGTAAAACACCAGAGTGGAAGAAACTGAATTCAAAAGATCTTGGGATAACCAGTCGTATGATTTCAAAACCCACGAAGGAAGTGCTAAATGTCCTTAAGAGTAAAGGTTGATGCTTTTAACATTTGATAGAATCTAATGATGAAATCTCAAATATTTCTTCAACTTTTGCCTCTTGCTGGTTTTGATATTTTGTTTTCTTTTCCTATGATTTGTAGGACATGATGTTTACCTTGTGGGAGGTTGTGTACGTGATCTTATTTTGAAACGGACACCAAAAGATTTCGATATACTCACTTCTGCGGAACTTAGAGAGGTTGTTGGTCTTATATTACATTCCTATCTATTATTGAACATCTTCTAAATTTGATTTCAAAAATGATTTTTTGGTGGCAATGTGTTTAGGTCGTTAGGAGTTTCTCAAGATGTGAAATTGTGGGAAGAAGATTTCCTATATGTCATGTGCACATTGGGAATGATATGATAGAGGTTTGTTTTCTAAACCAATGAATCCAATATAAGCATAGCAAATGCAGAAAAACAAAAAATCTCCATTGCTTTTTAGTTTTGCTTTCTTTTTGAATTCCTTTATATTTTAGTAGGTTTCGAGTTTTAGCACATTTGCACACAATTCCCCAAGAAACATGAGGACTGGTTTTGGAAAATCCAGTGGCTCCTATGACGAGGACTCTATTCGTTTGAATAATTGCTTGCAGCGTGACTTCACAATTAATGGGTATCTTATTAATCCCTAGATGGTCTTCTACACTTTTTTTTTCCTATTTCTGAAAGAGATAACTCATTAGTGTTATGGAGACCTGTTAGTTTCTTTGATTACGTTTCTTTACATGTTTATGGTGTTTTTCTAATCTCAGGTTGATGTTTGATCCATATGCCAAAGTTGTATACGACTATCTCGGGGGAATAGAAGACATTAGAAAAGCTGAGGTGTGAATGTATACTGTTATACCTTTTGATGGGAAGTTATCTACAAATACCTCTGTTCTTAGTGTCGTTCTTTGGCCATAGGTACGGACGGTGTTTCATGCTGGCACATCTTTTAAAGAAGACTGTGGTGAGTTTCAGGAAAAAAAAAACCCATCTATGTAACATTTCCAGCTCGGATTCTTCTACAAACACCTTTTAGAGTTTAGAAGAACAAGTAGTTGTATGAATACCATTAGGAGTCCATATTATGGAAGGTTATCAGTAATTATCGTTTATAACATCTGCAGCCCGGATTCTGCGTGGGACAAGAATTGCTGCGCGTTTAGGTTTCACGATTTCCAAGGAAACAGCTCATTTCTTAAAGAACCTTTCCTTCCTAGTACAAAGACTTCACCGGGTAGGCTTACATTATTGCATCTATCCAGTAAGAAAATATTTGCTTCGCATTATTATTACAACACCGTGATCATGAATGACTCTGCTTTAAAATTTGTAGGGGAGAATATTGATGGAAATGAATTACATGTTAGCATATGGATCAGCAGAAGCTTCGTTAAGATTGTTGTGGAAATTTGGGATACTAGAAATTCTTTTACCAATTCAGGTTAGTGATCTCAGTGTCTCATGTTGTTTCTTTATCCTATCTTTGCGTCTATCTAATTTCAATATTCACAGGCAGCATATCTTGTTCGTTGTGGTTTCAAGAGACGCGACAAAAGGACTAACATACTTCTGGTAATAAGCTGATGCACATTTTGCAATTTCGTCAGAGAAATGTCTTTCGCTTGAGTAAAGGATTTATCATTCAACATTTCACCATGCAGTCTCTCTTTGCCAATTTGGATAAATTGTTGGCTCCGGATAGACCTTGCCACAGCAGTTTATGGTAGAGTCCTCGCCTGTTAAAATTCCATATGCACTATCCTAGTGGAGGGCAATATTGTAATTGATACCCAACAATGTTGTGTGGGGAAAATTGCAGGTTAGCAATCTTGGCTCTTCACAAAGCCCTTGCTGATCAACCTCGATTTCCTTCAGTGGTTGCCGCATTCAGCCTCGCTGTACACAATGGTGGAGATGTTTTAGAAGCTGTAAAAATCACCAGGGGAATCACAAAACCTCATAATGGAAGCTTCTTCGAGCTACTGGAGCCAGAGAAACTGGACTCTCAAACCTTAATGGATGAGGTCATGGATCTTGATGCGTCTACTAAAGAAGCCTTGGGACAGATGACTGATGGGCGGTTTATTTCTAAGGCTATGGCAGCGTACCCTCAGGCCCCATATTTCGATATGGCAAGCTCTCTTACTTTTCTTAGTTTCATTTTTAACGACGTTTTAGTGATACAAATGCAAATGAAAACTCTTCTCGGAAGAAGCCTGAACTATAGCCTATAGGCCATGGATCTTGATTTATCTTTTTGGCTGAAGATTAGAAATAAGATTTCCCTGGTTTATTTGTTGTTCTAATTCTCTCCTATGTTGGCTCTTTTACAGGTTTTCATACCGTTGCAATTGTACCTAGATGCAAGAAGCATATTCGAATGTGTCAAAGAAAATGTGCAGAAGGGATTTGTGCCCAAGCAAGACAGTAAAATTGATTACACCTTGTTATCTTCTGGCGACCTTTCAGAAGTTAGACATGTATTTGCTAGGGTTGTTTTCGACACAGTCTTTCCGTTAAACCCATCTCAAGAGTTGTAGTCCCTCTTGGATTGGTTGGGTTTAAAACTGAGATATGATAGAAAGTAAAAGGATGTTCTCGATAACTTTCATATGTATAACAGAACAGCTAGATGTAGGGAACATTATATTTGATATATTACAAGGTATAAGCATAATCAGAATAATAAATTGGGAGTTTTGTTCTCCGAGAAATTTTCTTGTAATCTTAAGCACTTACAGCTGGAGCAAGCGCAGTCGCTGGAGAAGCACCACCAGTGGTTGGCCTAAGACAATGATAGGTATTTGATGAGTGATTTTCATATGTTGGTTCTTAAAATGATTTGAGTATTGTTGAGAATATATTGAAGTGCAGGTGAGGAAAACTTACAATCCAGCTAAAACTTTGACAGCATCATAGATCACCCATTGTGCTCCAGTGAGTGTTCCGATCATGAAAATGCGGAGTGGAAGGCCACGGGTAAGCAGACCCACTAACCCAAGCTTCTTTACTGCCTGTAAAACATGAAACAATCAAAACCAAGTCAGTAGCTGCAAAAGTTCATATTCTGATGAAGTAGGGATTTGTATAGACTTACATCAGTAACGGTGGCTCCTTTAGAGTTATTGAGGAAAGACACCAAGTTATCTGCAGGGTGTGAGATAACAGCGCAGAAAATCCCAGCAATGTATCCACCGGCAAAGCTAACCCCGAGCTGAACTGACTCCGAGCATTCTTCTTTTGGTTTAGGCATCACTTTCTTGTATATGAGCTCCACGGTGTTTTCGAAAGTAGCGAATTTCATCATTGTATCTGCGAAAAGCTCAAAACCTTTTACTAAAATTTTCGTCTTAACGACACTACATATTCTTGAAGATGTAGACGACTTACATGGAATCTGGCGTCCCCAGAGAGGAACAAGCCCTTTGAATAACCCGCGAACGCCTTCTGATCTGATAATCTTTGGTAAACCGTCAGATAAACCGCGGGCGAAACCAGGATGTGTCTGGACCCTGACTTTGACAGCTTCCATTGGACAGAGAGTCACGTCAGCGACGATTTCCGCAGAGGCTGAGCCAGCGAGGTAAATGAGGGTCTTGTATTTGGCTGCGTATTCTGGTCCAACAATGTCTGAGTAGTATTTCTTGGTGAACTCATAGAGACCGTATTTAAACGCTCCTTGTGCACTGTACCCAATAAGTGTGGGTGACCAGCCTCTAGTGAAGAAGCCCTTGAGCCCTTGTTCTTTGATTGTTGTTTTGAAAGCTGAAGTTATGTTCTTGTACTTGGTTGAATCAATCTGAAACAGTCAACAAAATAAGGGTTTAAATTAAAAAAAAAAAACTCGTAGTAAATCAACTCTTTCTGTGTTATTTTCAACAGATTCTGATTGCTCATGCATGAGATTGAAAAGTCTCCGTTGAAGAGTACAACAAGAATCTCAAAAAGTTGACAATATATATAATCATAATAATCAGCAAACTTTACTAAATAGAATAATTCATTCATGGTACAAACAACAAAATATGTAACATATGCTTTTGGTAACATTTAACGTCAGTATTTTTTTTTTTTTTTGAACTGAATGTAAAATTGTATTCAAATGCAATATGCATCGTAGTTTACCTGCATATTGCATTTGAGGACATCGAGTGGGGTAACCACAGTGTGGGTGATACCGCAGCTCAGCATTCCGCCAATAGTACACGCCGCATAATACGCCGGAGAAAACATTTCTACTTTCTCGTTCGGGGCCGGAATCGCAAAACTTTTGACCGTTCGAGGTGACTGATGGAGAAATCAACGGCCGTGGTTTGGGCTGCGTCGTCAAGTTCGTGGCTGGTTCCGGCGACTGAAACATACGATGATCGGAAGTGTAGAGGAAGCTCGGGATCAACGATCTGCTTGAGTCGCTGGAAGCAGACATTTTTCCGGTGAAGGAGAAGAGATGATTCTTCTGGTTGGTATTTTTGTGACTTTTCTCTTCGAGAGAGAAATGCTAAGAAATATCTTAGGCTGAGTTGTGTTGGAATCTAATTGGATGATGCTTTTATAGGTGAAAAGTTTCGTTAATGAAACTATTTGTATCTTTTTTACCATTGACTGGCGTCAAACATTCAAATTCAAATACAAATACTGATTTGTTACGACTCTTTGCGTGTCAACAACGATTCGCATAACATTCTTACTTTTAATTCAATCAATCTTACAGAATATAATAAAGCATGTGTCCAACAATTGAATGAATTAGTGAATTGATTTGTCTTAAAATGACAAAAATTGAATGTTCCACAATAAAAGGAAAGGAAATGAGCAAATGAATACAAAATGTTTGCTTATACTTTAGAGCAGTGAAATTCAGGTTGGACTTTGGAATGAAGACAAATAATTGATTTCGGATACTCTCTTTCCACTATTGGATTTTGACATAACCAATTAGAGATACTACACTCCAATATAATATCGCCTCATACAAGTGAAAGGAAGATGCATATTTAGCAATTTGATCTGCCACACCATTTGCCTTCCTTCCTTGTTAAGAAAACCGTGGTTCCAAATGTCTCCTTGTCAATCCCAAAACTTCGCTTATGTCAATCGTGGCCATGTGTGTGGATCCTGCAAGGCATTAATCAAGTTCTTTGCATCTAATTCAAAAGCAACCTTGTGTATTTCCTATGTTATCCACACAATTCATAGCCCATATTAATCCAGCTGCTTCTGCATCAAAGCTAGAGTAGAAGAGTGGATATGCCTTAGCTCCAAACCATTTAACTTGCCCCTGATTATCCCTATGCACCCAATCAATGCCACACTTGTTTTGTTCTTATTTGTTCCAAAGAGGCATCAACATTACACTTGTATGTTGACTTGATTGACATAAGTTGTAAAGTTTGTACACATAAGAATTACTATCATTTTATACCACATTTATTTGTACTGCTATATTTTCGTAAATCGTAACACTTCTTTTTGTACGGTGGTTATCTTTCGTATAATCCCAAAATTTTGTACTGAACCATTATTCTTTATTTTTCATCCATTACAACTTTTTGTACTTCATATCTTTTTTTGAAATTATTTTAAAACTTTGACATGAATGGTAATTGGGTTGTTTATGTTCTAATCCAATCATATAATTTATTGGACCGACACCAACAAAGCATATCATATATTTTTGGTTTAAGAAAAATATTCCATTTCATGTAGAGATAATAACTAAAACGGCCTTGAAAAGTACATTAATAACTAAAACGATCTTGTAGAGATGTCACCACATGAAAAGTCTTTTAAACCTTGTGATATTCTCTTTATTACAGAAATGCCATCGAAAAAAAAAATTAGGTTTTGTATAAAAAAATTTTCTCACGATGAAGAAGAAATCGTGAGACGACTTCCTCGTCTTCTCCGGCGAAGAAAAAGCCGGCGACGACATAACCGTGTTTCTTCGTCTTCTCCGGCGATTTCCTCGTCTCCGACGACTCCAAAGGTAAGTTTCGTTTCTTCTCTTCGTTTCTCTTCTCTCAACCGTGTTCTTGTGCTTTCGGCGATTTCTGGGTTTGTTGTTGTTCTTGTGCACTTTTCGAAAGTTTCGGTGCGTTCAACAACATGTAATTACAATTCTGGCTTCGTTTCGGTGGTTTTGTTCCGATTTGATTTCTGGGTTCGTGTTCTTTGATGGTAGATTTATTGTTCGTTGATGATAGATTTATTTTTCTTTGATGGTAGATTTATGGGCATCGTCTTCTCTGACCAAATTTTTTGTCGCCGGCAAGTCTCTTCGTTTCTGAATCTGAAAAGTCTTCAGTGTTGATAGATTTATTTTTATTTGATGGTAGATTTATTTTAGCTTGATGGTAGATTTGTTTTTATTTGATGGTAGATTTATTTTGGTGAACATGGAGGTTTCAAAAGTAGTTGCGGAGAGACTTGAGGTTTAACGGCGGTTCTTCTGGGTCGAAACCAAGCCGGTCTTGAACATCGTAGAATTGAATCGCCATGTGAGCAAAAGTCTTTAGTGTTGATAGATCTATTTTTATTTGATGGTAGATGTATTTTAGTTTGATGGTAGATTTGTTTTTATTTGCTGGTAGATTTATTTTGGTGAACATGGAGGTTTCAGAGGTGGTTGTGGAGAGACTTGAGGTTTAACGACACTTCTTCTGAGTCGAAACCAAGCCGGTCTTGAACATCGTAGAATTGAATCACCATGTGAGCAAAAGTCTTCAGTGTTGATAGATTTATTTTTATTTGATGGTAGATTTATTTTTTGATGGTAGATTTGTTTTTTTTTGCTGATAGATTTATTCTGGTGGACGTGGAGGTTTCGGAGGTGGTGGCGAAAGAAGCGGAGGTCATGGATTTGTTGGATTCCGCGGTGGTGGTTGTTTAATTTGGTAGAAAATTTGTTTTGTCATGGTAGATTTATTCTTTGTTCAATGGTATGGTAGTTTTTCTTTGATGGTAGATTTATTCTAGTTTGATGGTAGATTTGTTTTTCTTTGTTGGTAGATTTATTTTTGGGTTCGTGTTCGTGTTCTTGATGATTTCTGGGTTCGTTCGTGTTCTTGATGATTTCTGGGTTTGTGTTCTTGATGATAGATTTATTTTTGTTTGATGGTAGATTTGTTTTTCTTTGATGGTAGATTTGTTGTTTTGTAACGGTAGATTTATTTCTGGGTTCGTGTTCGTGTTCTTGATGATTTATGGGTTCGTGTTCTTGATGATAGATTTATTTTTGTTTGATGGTAGATTTGTTATTCTTTGATGGTAGATTTGTTATTCTTTGATGGTAGATTTATTCTTGTGAACGTGGAAGTTTCGGAGGAGGTGGCAAAAGAAGCGGAGGTCGTGGATCTGTTGAATTCGTGGTGGTGGTGGTGGTTGTGGTTTAATTTAGTAAAAAGTTTGTTCTGTCATGGTAGATTTATTATCTGCTCAATGGTATGGTAGTTTTTCTTTGTTTGTAGTTTTATTCTAGTTTGATGGTAGATTTATTTTCCTTTGTTGGTAGATTTATTCTGGTAGACTTGGAGGCTTCGGAGGTGGTGGCGGAAGAGGCGGAGGTCGTGGGATCTGTTGGATTCGGCGGTGGTAATGGTAGTTTAATTTGGTAGGAAGTTTGTTTAGTCATGGTAGACTTATTCTATGTTCAATGGTATGGTAGTTGTTCTTAATGGTAGATTTATGCTAGTTTGATGGTAGATTTATTTTTCTTTGATGGTAGATTTATTTTTCTTTGATGGTAGATTTATTTTGGTAGACGTGGAGGCTTCGTAGGTAGTGGCAGAGAGACTTGAGGTTTAACGGCGGTTCTTCTGGGTCGAAACCAAGCCGGTCTTGAACATCGTAGAATTGAATCGCCGTGTGAGCAAAAGTCTTCAGTGTTGATAGATTTATTTTTATTTGATGGTAGATTTATTTTAGTTTGATGGTACATTTGTTTTTCTTTGCTGGTAGATTTACTCTGGTGGACGTGGAGGTTTCGGAGATGGTGGCGAAAAAAACCGGAGGTCATGGATCTGTTGGATTCGGCGGTGGTGGTAGTTTAATTTGGTAGAAAATTTGTTCTGTCATGGTAGATTTATTTTAGTTTGATGGCATGATAGATTTATTTTTATTTGATGGTAGATTTATTTTAGTTTGATGGTAGATTTATTTTAGTTTGTTCTGCCATGGTAGATTTATTGGTCTGTAATGGTAGATTTATTTTGATATTTTACGATGTCGAGACGGACCACACTAGATCGGAGGGTACTCCGATTCAAGGAACCGCCGCTGATGGTGGTTCATTTGGTGGACATGGAGGCTTCAGAGGTGGTGGCGGAAGAGGCAGAGGTTGTGGATAACTTACAAATTTATGTTTGATGGTAGATTTATTCTCTGTTCAATGGTATGGTAGATTTGTTTTTCTTTGATGGTAGATTTGTTTTTCTTTGATGGTAGATTTATTCTCTGTTCAATATAATGAATTGACAGAATTTATGTACTCTAGAAATTTGCTCGGTATATAATATATTTCCAAATGCCTTTAGCATCAATTATTATAACATTAAAACAGGAAAAACAAGTTAAAATTGAAAAGGCACACATAATAATAGACATATATTTAAGCTTCACTAGTGGTATGATTATGATAGTATTGACAACAATTAGAACACTTGTGTTCTTTCCTTGGCTGGTATCGCTCCATCTCACTCTCCAATACACCTTTTATCCATGAGTCAGATAATAAGTCTACCACAACATTATTCAAAAAACCTAAGTCAAATAATAAGTCTACCGCCACATTGTTTAAAGAACCTAACTCAGATAACAAGTCAACCACAACAGTGTTTAAAGAAGCTAAGTCAAATAACAAATCTACCACTACATTGTTTAAAGAGCCAAAGTCAGATAACAAGTCTACCACAACATTGTTGTTCGAAGAACCTAAGTCACATAACAAATCTACCACCACAGGGTTGTTTGAATAACCTAGGTCAGATAACAAGTCTACCACAACATCTTTGTTTGAATAATCTATGTCAGATAACAAGTCTATCACAACTATATGAACAACCATCGTCGGATAATAAGTCTACCACAAGTATATGACAACCATCTCCGGATAATAAGTCTACCACAACTATATGAACATATGTCAGAAAACAAGTCTACCACAACTATATGAACAACCATCGTCGGATAATAAGTCTACCACAAGTATATGACAACCATCTTCGGATAATAAGTCTACCACAACTATATGAACCTATGTCAGAAAACAAGTCTACCACAACTATATGAACAACCATCGTCGGATAATAAGTCTACCACAACTATATGACAACCATCTCCGGATAATAAGTCTACCACAACTATATGAACAACCATCGTCGGATAACAAGTCTACCACAACTATATGAACAACCATCGTCGGATAATAAGTCTACCACAACTATATGACAACCATCTCCGGATAACAAATCTACCTTCCGAAAAAACAAATCTACCATCCGAAAAAACAAATCTACCATAAGGTGAAAAGAAAAAATAACTCTACCAATGTTTTTCGGGAAATTGTTCCAGTAAAAGTGAAAAAGATTGAATAAGTCTACCGTCAAAAATATTAAATCTACCACTCAGTATAAATCTACCACCACTATAATAAGTCTACCACAACAGTCAATTAGTATAAATCTACCACCACTATAATAAGTCTACCAGTCTCACAAATAAATCTATCACGAAAATTTAACTCTACCGTTAAAGAAAATAAATCTACCAATCTTCGAAAATAAATCTACCAATCACAAAATAAGTCTACCGCTCCAAAATAAATCGACCACTGAAAATATTAAATCTACCAATCACTCTAATAAGTCTACCATTCGGAAACATATCTACCATCAAGGGGACAAATAAGTCTACCGTTCATATATAAATCTACCGATCAAAAAATAAGTCTACCGCTAAAAAAATAAGTCTATCGTTCGTATATAAATCTACCATCACAGCATGGTAGATTTATTTTCCTTGGCGGGAACTTTTCCCACCGACTCATTAATGGCAGTTTCGTAAATACGTTTTTTATTATCAAGGGAACTAAGGGTAAAACGAGCAAAAATCCTCCAAAACTCAATTTTTTTAGAGGAAGGTTGTTTTTGTGCAAAACCAACTTTCCAAAGTCGTTTGAGTAAACTTCCCTTTCATGTATTGAAGTATCTCAGTATCTTCTTGTATTCATGGTACGCATATATTTGGTTGACGGATTTCATATCATTTCTAACTTGGCTTTGAATTCAAATTTAATAAATATAAAGTAAAAATAACAAAAAAATCCATCAGCACTTGACTGATGGGTCCACGGCCACGGTGGCCACGTCCCTAGTTCTCCCGCGAGGCTCGCATGTGTTCTTCTCCGCGGCAAACGGTGTCGTTTCTGCGTCTTCTTTATTAATCATTTTCAACTCTTTCTCCAAATCTCACCAAATTTTCTTTTCTTTCCTTTCCTTCCGTTTTCATTTTCTCGAGAAAATCTACCTTTTCTCTGGTTAACTTCTTTTTGCTCCGGCTAATACTCCGATTACATCCAGCTAACACGCAACTCCACGAACGCAACTAATGGATCGGAGGAGGGCAGGTAGCCCAGTATACGGTCGCCAATGGAGCGAAACATCGAACAGTACGGAATCCACATCACCGGCGATGTCTCCTGCTCACCGGAAACAACTCGGAGGTTACTCAACCGTCAAGCGTACTCAGAACGTAGCTGCTAAAGCGGCGGCTCAGCGATTAGCTCAGGTCATGGCTATGCAGAACAAAGACAACGGAGACGAAGATGAAGACGATGATGATGATGAAGATCTAAGCCTCAGATTTGCAACTCCTTCTCTAAAACCTGCTCGACATGCACCTTCTTCAATTTCATCCACCGGAAGCAATAGCAGCAACGGAAACAGCAATTTGCCGGCGGTTTCTTTCGCTCCTCGCACTAGATCGCCGTCTCCTTCGGTGAATTTCGTAAACCTAGCTTCTAGAATTAGCTTGATTTGATTATGTTATGAGCTGATTGATGTGAATATGGTTTCTCTAGGGCTAATTGGTCTCTCTATTTTTTATGGTTTGATTAGTTAGGTAGGAACTTCGCCGAGCAAGTGCCTTCAGTGCGTTCTGCTTCGGCCGGAAGGCTGGCGGCATTGACAGCTAGATCCACGAATCCGGCTTCAACTCCTAATCTAATGCCGCCTAGCAGAGTGTCACTGAAAGCTCCGAATCCTATTCCACCACTTGATCCTCCTATTAGGAGCAGAGATAAAAGGTGCTATTTTTGTTATGTTATTTAACAATTTTGCTTCTTATTATACTTCTCAAATTATGCTAGTCAATGGAATATGTTGAATATGTCAAAACCAGTTTGCATAAGTCTTTGGAGTTGGTATTATAATCTATTTTTGTTCTCAAAGCCTAATAAAATAAGCTTATTATAGAGTTTTAGAAGAAATGGGAAGTGAATGGTTTCGTTACTCGGAGAGATAGTGATTGCCGCTGGTTTTGGTTGTGCCGCCTATGTCTAATTCCAGATACGCAATGTTATTAGGTTTTTTGCTGATGTACCATCAGTAAATTCAAAAGAGAAGGGTGATCAGCGGGAAGCTTCAGCTCTTCGTGATGAAGTATGTGATGCTTTTCTTTTAATCTTTGGGATATCTGGCCAATTTTACCTTGTATTTATATATTGTGGAAATTATAGTTATATCAAAATATGTGTATGAGTAAGAAAATCTGATTTTGAGGCTGATTCAATTTTAATTGCAGCTGGATATGCTACAAGAGGAGAATGAGAATGTACTGGAGAAGGTTCGATGTCTGTCATGGAAACTTATTTTAAATAAGAAAAGTTGTTTACTTCCTTGTGCTTAACATTTATTCTTAATTACAGCTTCGTTGTGCGGAGGAAAAAAGGGTGGAAGCAGAAGCTAGGGCTAAGGAGCTCGAGAAACAGGTAGCAATGCAGGCTATATATAGATGGACTGATTTATACTTATGTGTCTAGATCATTCAAATTTGTTTATTTATACTTGGAATCACATGTATTTACAAGGTTTTCATTTGTTTTATTTTTGGTCCGAAAAGGTTGCCTCTCTTGGAGAAGGAGTGTCCCTGGAGGCGAAATTGTTAAGCAGGTGGGAGCCTGTGCCTTCTATTGCTTATGCTTGTTTTTATCTTTTCCAGAAAATAGGGTGGTAGTACACTCATGTTAAATTGTGTCTTTCTATAGGAAGGAAGCAGCATTGCGTCAAAGAGAGGTTAGTGTGAACAAGAATAAAGTACCTTTACGCAATTTCCACTTCGCTTAAGTCTGAGTTTTTTCCCCACCATTCTGATCCCATATCAAAGTCTTAGATTTACATTTTTTGCAAAACATACAATTTAAGCTCTGCATAAAAATGGTACCTGTTACAGGCTGCTCTAAATGCTGCTAAACAGAAAAAGAGTGGGAAGGATGAGGAAATTGTTTCCCTACGTTCAGAACTTGAGGTAAGGTACACTGATGTACTGGTTCCCGCGAGAAGTACCAGTTCTATTTGCACGATGAAACCATGTCTTATTTTTTCCGGTTGTTCAGAACTTGAAAGACGAGGCTACAACTGCTGTTGAACGACTTCAAGAAGCAGAGTCTGAAACAAAGTCTCTTTGCACAATGACGCAAAGGATGATTTTAACACAGGACGAAATGGTTTGTCGATAAAGCTTGGTCTTGTGACATACTGATCATTTGTAAATTTC
Source organism: Draba incana (assembly GCA_963576765.1). Taxonomy (NCBI): domain Eukaryota; kingdom Viridiplantae; phylum Streptophyta; class Magnoliopsida; order Brassicales; family Brassicaceae; genus Draba; species Draba incana. The sequence goes on from OY755216.1 coordinate 22,986,346, forward strand.
TGAATTTATGAATTACTGAATCATCTAGGAAGAAGTAGTCCTGAAGAGATGCTGGCTTGCCCGGTATTGGGGTTTAGCTGTACAATACGGTAGGTGATTCATCCATTCCTAAACAAAAGAGTTTATATTCTGAACTATACAAAATATTCTCATAATACATTTTTCACTTTCTTCCAATAGCTATCCATCAAGTTCACAATATTTGGTTTTTCCTATGGTGTCCTTTTTATAGGCATTTGTGCAGATATAGCACCATCCAGGCATGATCACTGGTCAAAGTTGGCTCCTCTTCCATTTGAGCTCGTCACCTCTGCAGCACAGAAGGCCAAGGATTTATCCTGGGATAAAGGCTCGTCTAAATATCTACAAACCTCTAAATGCTAAAGTTTTCCGTGCCTACTGTTGTTTGTAAATCTTTTATTTACCAGCTTATGAAATGGAACAGGTGGGAGTGATCGGAGTAAGGCTGCTAGAAATTTGAACGATCTAACTGGAGAAGGAAATATCGAAAGTATGCTTTCAGTTGAGATGGGTTTGAGAGAGCTAGCATCATTAAAGGTGTCCACTCTTGTTTCTGAATTACATATAACTGTTGTCTCCTAGCATAGATCTCCAATGGCAACGTTTTCAAACCTTCTTCTCTCTTTTGACATTCAGGTTGAGGATGCTGTTGTGCTTGCATTCGCCCTGCAGAGAAAACCGAGTTTGATTCGTCAAACTGTTTCTGGTATGTATGTAATCACGAGCTTTTAACACCAGCCTGATGATGAAAATTATATGTAACACATATAAGCTCTGTTACCTTCTGTTCTTAGAATGTTTAAACGGTGGATGAGCATTCTGTTTTCTGTTTAGATATGTAACACATATAAGCTCTATATAAGAAAGTTGCACCTTATATGACTGTCACTTCCTGTATCTGGATATGTAGCACATATAAGCTCTATAAAAAAATGATTATGCATTCGTTTTTGTTCATCCAGAGTGGCCTGGTCACATCCAGACTAATGCAATAAATTTGTGACATCCTCCATAACTAAAAACAAATGTTTAATCTTGTTTTCCTGTAATCTTACAGATTCCAAAGGTCATGGAGAATCCAGATTTATAGATGCATATGGTAAGGGAAAAAGTCTCTCTAATAGAATACCTTTTTCTTTTTTAATTTCTTCTCTGTAAAGGAAGAAGTCTCTCTGTTCAGTTTTTGACATATTGCATGAGTTGTTGATTTAGTATAAAAAATGGAACCTGAAAACTCTTGACCGGGTTAGTTAGAGATATGACCTCCCTAAAAGGGGTGTCTTGTGTTTTAAACTTTATATTTTCCCTACATATTGTCAATGTCATCAGCGATAATGTGAATTTTTTTCTTACAGTATTGTCATTTTGTTTTAAATGCAGAACTGGGTGAAGCGGAACAAGAAGATGTCACCTTTAAGCAGGTACGTTCTCATCATCATATACACTTTTACTTCAATTCACTTGTTTTTAAAATGAACTACACAGTATCCTCCATATAGGTCTTTACCAAACACTAGTTAATTTCAACACATATATGGCTGGACCGTGATGAATATCAGTTGGTATTTTGAATGCAGTTTTTGCCTTTAACTAGAAAGACGACATACAAATTCAAAACGATTTAGATATTTGCTTACGAGTTTCAATAAAAACCATCTTGATTCCTCAATTCATAATGCAGGCATGGCTGATGTACTTCTGGGGCAGAGCTAAATTACACGGCGTGGAAGAAGACATCGCAGAAGAACGTGTCCAGTTATGGATCAGCCGTAGCAGCGGAAAATCCGCTACTTCTCACGATTCCTTGGATGGTAAAAATCAGACTTGAGCCATTTCATTTCTGTTGCTCTGAGTATAGGTTATTCATAACATTTTGCTTGTCTTCAGTGGAAAGAGGATTGGTAGAGCTACGGAAACTGGGAATAGAGCAACAGTTATGGGAAGCATCTCGACGAGAAATCGATCAGCTTCCATCTCCTACTTCTTCTCCTTCGAATCACGATCTCGATGCCGATTCTTAGTAAAGTCTTTTCCTCACTCTCTTTGGTAGATGAAATTTGAGTTTTGTATATTTCTCTTTATGTATGTTTCACGAAGAATCTATGTGTGCCATTTTTTTTATTTTTTTCTTCCTTTCCACACAAAACTGTGTAAGCTTTGGTATTCTTATTTTCACAATTTAAATCCACCAAGTTTTGATAAAAGAAAATAACACTGCAAATAACTCGATTTAACTTTACCCAAATCCTGCTTCTTTTTTTTTTTTTGTGGGAAAATCAATATCCAGAAACACTAATACTCCAAAATAGAAAAGCGAATCAAATGAGACACAATTCAATAACCACTTAAGACTGAAAAATAAAAATAATCTCTAGAACCCTAGAATTGAATCTTCCAATGCTTCTTCTTGAGCAACAAAACCACCACTTCCATTTTTACCATTCAACACAACCACATTTCCTTCAGCATCAACATCAACTATCACAGAATCTCCCTCTTTAATGTCCCTTGAAAGCATCTTCTCCGCCATGCTATCTTCCAACAGCCTCATAATCGCACGTCTAAGCGGCCTCGCACCGTAACTCGGATCAAATCCTTCATCAACCACTCTCTCTTTAAACCTCTCAGTCACCTGAAGCTCAATCTCTTTGTCCTTGAGCCTCACCACCACTTCTTTAAGCATTATATCAGCAATCTCCTTCACTTCGAGCTTCGTTAATTGTCTAAAAACAATCATCTCGTCTAACCTGTTCAAGAACTCAGGTCTGAAATACTGTTTTAGTTCCTCAGTCACTAAGCTCTTGATTCTGTTGTAGCTACTGTCTTTCTCGTCGTAGTCAAGATCAAACCCGATTCTTCTACCTCCTTTTTCGATCACACTGCTTCCTACATTTGAAGTCATGATCAGAAGCGTGTTCTTGAAATCAACCGTTCTTCCTTTGCTATCGGTTAGTCTCCCGTCTTCTAAGATCTGAAGCATCATGTTGAATACATCGGGATGCGCTTTCTCGATTTCGTCAAAGAGAACGAGTGAGTAGGGCCTGCGTCGAACCGCCTCGGTTAACTGACCTCCTTCTGTGTATCCCACGTAACCAGGAGGTGAACCGATGAGTTTCGAAACCGTGTGTCGTTCCATGAACTCGCTCATGTCAAGACGGATCATCGCTTCTTCTGAACCGAAAAAGTAAGCAGCTAAGGCCTTGGCAAGTTCTGATTTCCCAACACCGGTTGGACCAGAGAAGATGAAACTGGCGATGGGACGGTTTGGGTTCTTGAGTCCAACACGAGCACGGCGGATGGCACGGCTAATGGCTTTGACGGCTTCATCTTGACCAATAATTCTTGTGTGAAGGGTCTCCTCCATTTTGAGAAGACGGCTAGACTCATCAGACGAGACTTTCTCTACCGGGATTCCTGTCCAGGTGGCAACAATGTGCTGGATGTCGGATTCCGTGACAGTAGGTCCTCCTTCTTCGCCAGCTTCAGTCTCGGCTTTGCTCACTTCTTTACCTTTGGCTAAAACAGCATTTATCTCAGCCCTGAGCTCTATTTCACGGTCACGATGAGAACCAGCCTGTCGAAGAAGAATTCGGAAAACTGTAATCACTAACTAATCTTGTGTTTAGAGACAGTAAGAGAAAACTCGAAGACGTTACCTTCTCGAAGTCTTGGCCTCGCACAGCTTCGTTCTTCTCCTTAGTGATCTGCCTGAGTTGCTTTTCAAGTTCTCTAGCTTCCTCAGGGACCTAATCAAACAAAAACGTTTGTTCTCAATATATAAATGATGATTTTGTTTTGGTAATGCAAGAGACATGCATATATGAACCTGAGCATGGCGTAGCCGAACTCGAGACCCAGCTTCATCAATCAAGTCAATGGCTTTGTCGGGAAGAAACCGATCACTGTTCATTCAAGAGAAGAAACTGATGTGAGATAATGCTGCAACATTGAACATTGTCAAAATAATCTATGTTGGTGAAAGACGAAACCTGATGTACTGATGTGACAATTGTGCAGCAGCAACTAAGGCTTCGTCGGTGTAGCGAAGCTTGTGGTGGATCTCATATCGCTCACGAAGACCATGCAAGATCTGTATAGCTTCCTCTACAGTTGGTTCAGGTACCTTCACAGGCTGGAACCTTCTCTCCAATGCAGGATCCTTCTCAATGTGCTTCCTGTACTCATCAATTGTTGTTGCACCAATACACTACAACCGTAAAAGAACACTTTGTAAGAACTTGAGCTTCCAGTTCTATTAATCGACATTTTGACATCACTAAACCTGTAAAAAAGAATGAGAAAATTACCTGCATTTCACCTCTAGCAAGAGCTGGCTTTAAGATGTTAGCAGCATCAATCGCACCTTCGGCAGCTCCTGCACCGATCAGCGTGTGAACTTCATCGATAAACAGAATTATGTCCTCACTTTGCCTTATTTCCTCCATAAGCTTCTTCAATCTTTCCTCGAATTCTCCACGGTACTTTGTTCCAGCCACTAGAAGACCCATGTCAAGGGTTATAACCTGACAGGGGAAAAAAATGTAAACGTAAATACTATAAAACGTATATATGCGCAAAATGATCCAATGTGAGAATTTTACCGTCTTTCCCTCAATTGTTTCAGGAACATCGCCACTGGCGATTCTCTGTGCGAGTCCTTCAGCGATAGCTGTCTTACCAACTCCAGGTTCTCCAATAAGACAAGGGTTGTTCTTGGTTCTTCGAGCCAAGATCTGGACCACTCGTTCAATCTGAGGTTGCCTTCCAACAACCGGATCCAGTTTACCCTGCAACAGAAAGTAGAAAACAAAATTTCAGCAAATGACATTTTCTTGAGAGTTTTTTCAAGATAGGTAAGCCATTTTTTGTTACCTCCTCTGCTAGTTTAGTCAAGTTAGTCCCATACTCTTCAAGTGTTGGCATTTTGCTGTTTCCGTTAGATCCTCCACCAACGTTTGCTGTCATTTCGTTGTTTTCCCCAACCATACGTATAATCTGAAAAATTAGACTCTAAATCAAGAAACTGTTTCCTAAGACATAAAATGATTGTGAAAACTCAGAATCAATGCGTTTACCTGAGTCCGAATGTTTGTAGGATCTGCACCCAAATTCTCCAGGACACGAGCTGCAACACCTTCCCCTTCACGAAGAAGACCAAGCAAAAGATGCTCTGACCCAATGTAGTTATGGCCTAGAGTTTAAAATAACAAAAAGAAGCCAAATTAATAAGAAACCAGTCATGAAAGCTTACGTAAGAACACAGCATAAAAGAAGCTCCAAGTCTAAACACTAATAATCAGAAACAGATCATTACCGAGATTTCGAGCTTCCTCTAGTGTTAACTCCAGGACACGCTTTGCACGAGGAGTAAATGGGATATCCACTGCCACAAATCCACTGCCTCTTCCAATAATCTTTTCAACCTCTATACGAGCATCTTTAAGACTAATCCCCATGGATTTAATAACCTTAGCACCAATCCCAGTCCCCTCACCAATCAGACCCAATAGTATTTGCTCAGTCCCAACAAAGTTATGGCCAAGTCTCTTAGCTTCCTCTTGAGCAAGCATTATGACCTTAATTGCTTTCTCGGTAAAGCGCTCAAACATGGCTTGTGGCACACATCGGCTAGCTTTTGCTCTCCTCGACGAGATTGAAAGGTTGACGGTAGAAAGGAAATCTTTACTAGGATTTGCCTTAAAATCCAATGCGTTGGAAGCTCTAAGACCTGAGTAGCTCAGAATTCTCAAAACAGGTACTTGTAAACTGTTCATCATCTTCACAGACCTTGATTTTCTGTTTACTCCGGACTGAAACAGCCTTCCGGGAGCAAGTAAAGGACGGGCGATAACAAGAGCTAGTGAAGCACCGGCGGTAACATGACCAAGTGAAGGACGGGTTGTAACATGAGAAAATGAAGGAGTTGCGGTAACATGAGCAAGTGAAGGAGGAGCTAATAACGTCTTCATAACGAAAAGTTGGAGGCTGCATTGGGCAATGATAAATCAGTAAGTTCCAGCTCCGTATGGGTTAAGACCGAAATTAAAAGACTACACGGAGATAAAGTTAGGATTTTTATTCAGTTCAAAGGTACAAAGGTTTTGTTTCTCATCTCCAAAGCATTCTTAGTTAACAACCGAACAAGCATTTATCTTTGAACAAATCAATACACGAAACCCTAATCTCAAAGCAACCATTTTTTTCTCAAATCAACACAAATGGAAGAGTACCCAAATCCCTAAAACTCAAAATGAAACCACCCAAAACTCAAAAAACCAAAACCCACCTTTAAAGTTAACACAACAGAGAGAAGCTAAAACCCTTAAGCTTTCTTCAGTGAAATACAAAACCCACAAAGACAGAGTAAGAGAAGAGTGTAACAAAGAAAGGGTTTTAGTTTTACCGTCTAAGCCTTTGGCTGGAGAAGTGCAAGAAAGCGAGAGAGACCTTTTTTAATGGTCGGCCCGTCTGGGGAAAGAGATAGGAAACGAAGAAGACACGAGAGAGATTTTCTCTTCTCTTTTTATTCTCACCAACCTAACAAAGCTACATATCAACCGTTAGATTCTTTAGAGTGTTCTCCACCGTCAGATCTAATTACTTTACTCAAAGGGAGTCTTGATCCCAAAGATACGGAGGCTCTAGATGGTTTTGTGTTTAAGACCGGTTTTTGTCCGAAAACTCCGTCAAACCAAAAATCGAAACTGGGACATAATTAACCGAATAAAATCGGTTTTGTCCAAATTAGACCGGTTTTGTCCAAATTAGACCGGTTTTGTCCGAAAATTCCGTCAAACCAAAAATCGAATTTGAGACATAATAAACCGAATTAAACCGGTTTTGTGACATGAAACGTATTTTTTTCATATCTACTTTCGTTGGCTAGAGAGAGAGAGAGAGAGATTAGTAACGGTGTCGCCGTCGTCTTCATCATCGCTAGCCCAACGATTTTTGCTGTTCCAAAAAAAGGTTCTTAATTTTGTTCAGTGATTCTTTCATATGTTTCAGCTATTTGGTGTTTTGATCTAAATCCTTTTCTTGGTTTTTTTCCGATTGTGTGAATTTGAGAAATGGCGATTTTTCGAGATCTATTACACGTTTTTCAGTTCGAGTAATTTTGGAAATGTTAATAGATCGGATCGATTTTTCTATATAGTATTGGGGTTTTTCGATCTTAGCTCTCTGGATTTTCGAATTTCGATTCCGTTTGATAAAAAAATTGGCTTAATTCTGTGTTTTTACTGACTTTTTCAAATTCTCTGTTCTTTCATGAATTTCTGAGGAATTTCTGTGTTCATTTTTTGATTTAATAGGGCTGTGTTGATGTGATGTGTTTTACATTAATGGCCGATCTTGAAATTTGTTAGGACAAAATTTTATGAGTTTGAGACTGACTTGTCTTCTTGTGTAATTCTACTGTTTTCTTTAGCTCTCTGATCATACAGACATACACCACATAATTGACATTTTAATTGAATTGATTTGTTTTCAGGATTTTCGTGGATTGTTTGTGATATTGTGTAATTCCCTGTTCTTGTTTTACTTTTGTGTGTTTTTTCTTTTTCTTCGCTAATTCAGTTTTGTAAATAGCTCGTATTGATTAAAAAAGTGAAAGGTCTTGATTTGTATTAAAATTAAGATAATTATCGAGTTTGTTTAAGTTAATTGGTTTTATGTTTGATTACAATTCCTTGTTTAAGTAGGATCTCTTTTCATACTTGGACGTGGAAATTGCTTAATTAAAGAATTTGATTACTCTGTTCATATCCTCTGTTTGTGAGAATTAATAGTTTGAGAGCTTTTTTGACTTTTCCTGTGAAAACGTTTTGTGTTCTATTTAATCCGTTTTTGATAACAAATACTAATTCATTGGATCATGGAAATTGATTGATTAGAATCTCGTATTTATGAGGGAATAAAGAGAATTTGATTGGTTATTTTCCTTTTTAATAAGATCTTAAGTAATTATTCTTCAGAATATAAACAGTCCTCTGCTCGCATAGGGCATAATAAGCAAGAATGGAAGAAGAGTACGAGAGTCGTCGAGTGAGGAGATGGGAAGAGTTGGACACTGACATCTTAGTGAGGATTTTCCAGAAGTTTAGCGTCTTCGAGTTAACTTCAGGATTAGCTCATGTTTGTAGAGGATGGAGAGCTGCGTGTTGCGATCCAATTCTTTGGAAGACGCTTGATTTGTCTCATATGAGATCTAGTTTCATCAAGATCCCGTTGGAGCCTTATGTCTACGTGGAACGCCGTTCTGATGAGGCCTTGACCAGGATCTTGAAACTCTCCATGAATCTTAGCGGAGGAAACACGAGGACCTTGATTTTCCATTTTAACTTGTTTCTTAGTGATGATCAGCTTACTTACACCGCGGAAAGGTACGTCAGTTTTTTCTTTTCTTCCCGTAAATCGGTTAGGAGAGTTCTTGGTTTTGATTTTGATTTTGAAGACAAGTAATGAATAATAAATCATCATTTTAGGTAAGGAAAATATTAAATTTGAATGTGATTCAGTTTATTAGGTTTAGTTGCACAAAGTTACTCCAATCGGTACTTAGACAAAATTTGGTTTATTAGGTTCAGTTAATAAATCCCCACGCTTAGTCGAAACTGCGGAATTTGAACCAAGTTGAATCTTCTTTTCGCAGGTGTCCCGGGTTGAGACGGGTGGTACTTCCGGCTTGGAACAGAATAAAGAAGACTGGGATATGCAAAGCGATAAGAAACTGGAAAGATCTCGAATCATTAACAATGCCGAGCATCGCAAACCCGCCTTATCTCTTAACAGAAATCGCAAAGAACTGCAAAAATTTCAAAGAGCTAAAGATCATGGGTCCGTTCGAGATCTTTTTCGCAAACACGCTCGTCACGTACCTCCCTAATCTCAAAACTCTCAGCCTTAGATGCTCTGCGATAAAACGGGATGCGTTAATAAAAATCCTCGATGGATTACTAAACCTAGAAGTGCTCAATATCTCGCATTCTCACCTCGTGGAGTGTAGCGGTTGGCAACCGCAGCAGAAGGTGATTGTTAGAGAGCTCGATAAGACGATTATGGAGAAAGCGTCGAGGCTGAAGAGGTTTTTGACATGTATGGAGCATAAGACTTGTGTCATGTGTCAGAGAACTGAGAATGATGAAGGAATTGTGAGATGGTATAAGTATGAAGAAGATGAGTGGAAGGTTGATGAAGTGACTTCTCTTCATCTTTGATGTTTTGTTTTGTTTTTGGGTGATACTATCTTACTCTCTCAAGAGTCAAGACTTGACTTGTTCTTCTTCATATATTTAACTGTTTTTTGAGTGTTGTTTTTGTTATTACGGATTGTGTGTGTATATATGTAGGCAATGCCCAAAGTTTGTAATGTAGTGATCAAACTTTGGATCACCAACCTTGATACTTTTAGGAAAATAAATAAAAACAATTTCGGCTTTTATTTTCTTTTGAATGATGATTTACAAGAAATGAAGGCATGCTTGTTACATGCATTTTCATTATTCACCACAAAAAAATGGCATAAATGTCTAGTAATTATGATTATCCTAAACTCATACTATTATCACTAAAATTATAGATTACATAAATGAGTAATTCGATAGTAACTATTCTTTTTAAAAACTATACAACTTCCAATCGTTTAATACGAATGTACTGATAATTCAAAAGCGAAACCAAGAGAAACATAATTTATAAAATAAGATGAGATATTAGGCACATGTATTTTGCTATGCATCTGCCTCTCACCTACTTCTCATACTAGTTACTACTCCACTGGAACGGCAATAACGACACCGTTTCCCTCGACTCAACCACCATTAGTTAGGTGTGTTAACATATACTAAAAAAACGTTTAAATAATATACACATCTAGAAACTTATAAAAAAATTGTCATTAATATACGGCTCTTGAATACTTGTTGTTGCGTATTTGACCATTTATTTATTTATTTATTATTATTTTTTTTTGTCGACAATGTTTCTTTCCCTTCATCAAATATCTTTACATCATCCATTTTACAAGATAGCTTTGAGCATTTATCCTAGCTTGCTTTGCTAAGTGATCCGAATTTACATTTACAAGTCTAGGAATGTGGATGAAATTGAATTTACATAGGCTTGCGATATTAGCTATGTCCTGCATTGTAACCTTGCAAGAGATTTGAGGATACTTTCCTTGCATTATCTCCATACTACTCTTCTTCAAAGCTTCATAAACTTGCTTTGAATCTCCTGCAAAAGTTATGTCTCTGTACCCCATCCTATGCATTTCAATTACAGCCAATCTCAATGCTTCTGCCTCTGCTTCCGCTGGGGACTGTACTGGTAAGAAGCTGCCTGAACCAGTGATGAGTTTATTCAAATCTTGATCATACAATGTCCACCCAATTCCAATGTTTTGATGCTGAGCTGTCCAAGATGCATCTACCATACAACACATCCTACCTCTCAACTGGTGAAGAGTATTCATGGGGTTCCGAGAAAGGTCTCCCCTTGCAACTCCACTATCTGTTTTTTCATCTTGAACATTTAAAGCTTGCATCCACAAATCATAGTCTTGAATAGCCTTACTAATTATCAAAGGAATCGGCCATCTCTTATTGTTAAAAACTACCTCATTACGCTGCTTCCATATTCTCCACCCTACAAAATGAAATAGGATATTAAGCTCTGGTTTTGAATCATACCTTTTTAAGCAAGCAGCGTATCTCTCCTTAACATCCCCATATGATTCTTCAATGTTATTACTAATAGGCAATGATGCTAACTCCCATATTTCCTTGCTAACTCGGCATTGGAAAAGTAAATGGTTTAAGGTTTCCTCTGCTTCACCACATAGTGAGCATGAATTATCACTCAAAATTCTTCTATGTTTGAGTTTGGTAGCCACATGTAAAGCATCATGTACGACCCTCCACCAAAAATGATGCAGCTTCGGTGGCAAGTTATAATTCCATAACCTTTTAAATAAATGAGAGGGAGAAGTGGAAGTCTGACCTTGATTTGATCTAAGAAAATTATATCCAGACTTCACTGTATATTCTCCACTTTTTGTATGGATCCAAATGGGAACATCAGGAGCTCCTGTAACAGATGGTCTTATCCTTTGAATAAAATGTAAGTCACTCGGGTGAATTATTTTACTCATCAACTCATAGTCCCAGTGCTTTGTACCCTTTATAAAAAGGTCCTTAACCTTCATGTCCTGATTAATTGATTCATACGCAGGAGTAGGAGGAGCTGAAGGTTGTACTGGTAACCAATTGTCTCTCCAGACCAATACAGTCTCTCCATCACCAATATTCCATTGTATTCCCTTCTTTAACAACCTATTGCCCTGAAGTATGCTTCTCCAAGCATGACTTGAGGACCATTTTTGCTTGGCCTCTAGCAATGTTGTTTTTGGGAAATACTTTGTTTTGTATACTCTTGCTAGCAATGAAGAAGGTTGATGTATAATTCTCCAGCTCTGCTTCGCCAGAAGGGCAATGTTGAAATCCCTGAAATCTCTAATAGCTAATCCTCCAAACTGATTCGGATTAGCTATCTTATGCCATGCTATCCAATTTATCTTTCCCCTTTCCTTGTTTGTTGCCCAGAAGAATCTTCTCATACCATTCATCAATCTCTCCAAAGCATGACATACAATAAGTTGGAAGTGCAGTAAGAACCGATTTTATATTATGTTTACTAATCCTCGTTTTTCTTTTATTTTGCTTTTAAAATTGCAAATAAATTATCAACGTTACGGGAGACCACCGATTTTCTCTCTCTCTCCTCAATCATGGTTCTGCAACTATGGGAGACGGTGAAGGAAACCATTACAGCTTACACTGGACTTTCTCCGGCTGCTTTTTTCACCGTCTATCAACTCGTCTCCGGTTTCTTCGTCTCTCCCGAAGAACACCGTCCTCGGTCTATTGACGCTCAACCGCAATCTGAGCCTCTTCTGCCGCCGGTTCAGCTCGGAGAGATCACCGAGGATGAGCTTAAGCTTTATGACGGTTCCGATTCGAAAAAGCCCCTTCTTATGGCCATTAAAGGCCAGATCTATGATGTTACCCAGAGCAGGTATTATACTTGCTGGAATTATTCATAACTTAAAATTATAATTGAATCCAGATTTGGGTTAGAAGTTGGCTTCTGGAGATATTTTGGTGGATTGTTTGATTATAATTTGAAGTTTGGATTTATTATTATATATCTTCTCATTATCATCATCGTTTATAGCCTTTGCTAGTTATGTGTATGGATGGATTTTCTTTTGGTATTCCCTCTTTTGCTCATAATGTTGTGCAGTCTGCATTTTAGTGTTAGTTTTCCTCATTTCTTTTGCTTGGAACAATACCATTAGAACCATTGATAGAGTTTTTGTATTGTATATCTTTTGCTTTTACCAGTATTGAAAAAACCTGTATTAAGAAAATATGTTGAATTAGTGGAGAATGATGATAACATACAACCTCGTAAAAAGGTTTTGCTTCTAAATTGCTAATGTGTTAGCACTTTTGTGATGTAATATGATTCCAGTTTTGTGTACAAGATATTCCTTCTTTGATTAATTATCCACATTTGTTTACTTTCCGTGTTCCATGATGACATTTATAAATTAGTTTTGGCTAGCATTGTTGGTAGTTGCAATCATATAGATCTCTGATTTGTCAGCAAGACAGACTTCTTTTACCATCTTGTTACCGAAACATCTTCGTGATAATTATGTGTATGGGTAGATGAAGTAATCACTTCAGTTTATCATACCACATTCTTTGTTCATTGGTAGACCGACACTCTCAACAATGCACATAGAAACATACATGTCGATCTTTATATATGTATGCATATAGTGTTTTTTCATCAGCTACACTACATATCTATATGAACAATATTCACATGTCACAATCCATAGTTTTTCAATTTTCAAACTCTACTTAACTATTTACTGGTCTCATACTCGCATGAGTCATGACATATGTTATTTTTTTTCTGCAGGATGTTCTATGGACCAGGAGGGCCATATGCTCTGTTTGCAGGGAAAGATGCAAGCCGAGCTCTTGCAAAGATGTCGTTTGAGGAACAAGACTTGACCGGAGACATCTCTTGTCTTGGTGCATATGCTCTGTTCAGATATATTCCTTTTTGGTGCAAAGACTGTATACAGAGAGATTTGCCTTGGTGAGTGGAGAGAGAGACTCTTTTACTAGTTTTGGTTTCTTTTACCGTCCGATATGGTTAATGGTGTTAAATATGGCTTAGTCTGTAATCTACTGTGAACTAGGTGATGGAGGTTATGTTGTTTGCTATGAGATGGAAGACATCAAGAAAAAGCTTGGGCTTGGACGGAACTCATTGGTAACTTAATGAATCTCTTTAAATTCATTAGCTTTACATACTTAACCCTGAAATTTCATGTTCACATCGCTGCACCGTGCTATTGTAAAATGTTTTAATCGGAAAAAGCATGACTAATGAATGCATAATTGCAAAAGTTGGCCTTTGGTCATTTAACCTACAATGCTTTCTTGATAAACTCATGCGAAATACATGCTTTGTGGGGGTATGGTTCCACTGCAACATTGTAGCTTTAAGAATTCTTTTTAGTTGCATTAGTAGACGAGAAAACCGGCTACTGATTGTTGTCTATTGTTTCATACTTCAAAGAACTTTGGGGGCTTGCTATGTTTCATCAGATTACAAGGTCATTTATACTTTTTAATGCAATTATTTCTTTGGTGAGGTTCCAAATAGCTTTGGCGCTGCTGCTTGGCAGTGACTACTCTCAGGGAGTTCGTGGTATTCGTCAGGTGCGTTGATACCTGAAGCTCTTAAACAGTTATCTATAGGGTTGTTATGTTATTCTTGTTTGCGTGTTTCATTAAGAGTTGGATTATTACACAGACTTATGGTTGAGTTTCTTCTGTAACCAGGAGAAAGCTTGTGAGATTGTTCGGTCTGTTGGAGAAGATGTTATCCTCCAAAAAGTTTCATCAGAAGGACTTTCCTTTGTGAAGAAGCCGAGAAATTCAAAGAAGCAAGCTAGGCCTCCTGTGTGCAGTAAAAAGGGAACCTTGCCCTTGGTGGTTGTAAATGGTATTTGAAGCAACAGCTTAGTCCTGTGTTTTGTGATATGCTTTGCTTATGCAGTTAGTTGATATTGGTGTGTTTCCAAGAGAAAGTTTTTCTAAAAGAAGCTCTCTCCGTAATTGCAACGTGGTTCAGGAAGTAATCATGATCCAGAAGGACTGGAACAGATCAAAGAGGTGATTGACGCGTTCATGAACCCCAAGTGCCACCAAGCAGACTCTAATACAGTTACCAGGTGAATCCTTCTTTCCATTTCTTGGTTGTCAGTCTTGTAATGATAGGTCTGCTTGTAATTATTCCTATTCGTAGAGCTAGCACGTGCATATGCCCATCTTTTGTAGCAATCATCTGCCTCAAAGAATCACCGATTAGTGTGGCTTGTTTCCGTTAAATTGATAACATAAAACCAACAAGAGAGCACAAAGAAAACTAATGATGAAACAAATGTTTCCTCAATCTGATGAGGCATAAGCTTATAATAGGAATGAATATCTGTAAACCTTGAACTTGATAAAAGTTAATGGCTGTTCAGATTTGAATGAAGTGATATGATTTGAATACTGGTTTTGCAGGGTTCTAGCTGAATTCTCTTTCCAACGCACAAAGCTTCAGGAAGTATGCCATCAGTTCTTTGAGTGGCCCCCAGAGAAAACAGGTACTGCTTTTGGATTTATATGTATTCCTTGTAAGTTGCATTTAAAGACATTGTGCACAAACAATTGTGAAAACCGTTTCTTCGTTTCCATTATATTTCCATTTTGATGAATACATACTCCCTAAAATTGCTGAAAGAAATTTGAGAAGGTTTGCTATTCTGCAATCTAAGGTTGGCGGTAACCTTCCTCTCCAAAAGGTACCTTTCTTTCTCTCATTACCAGTTATTAGCTATAGAGTTTGATTCTCCATAATCATGTCTTGGTTCTTGAGTTCAAGAATTACGCAGTCCAACATTGAAGCAACCTGATAGACTATAAATAGAGAGAAATAGAAACAGATTAAAGGTCTTAGAAAGAGTTATGGGATCTCTTCTACAAGTCTCCAATAACTTGTCTTAACACGTGGAAGAAATCTCGCTGCAGATGCCAGAGAAGTGCCCGGTGTCTGAAATCATAAAGACTCGCAAAGTACAGGGACGAGAAAGTTTTGAAGTCTCGTGGAATGATCTAGAAGGGTTGGAGACGTCGATTGTTCCTGCAGATCTTGTAGAAAGGTAATGACCAAAATCTGGCATTCACTTATTTACTCAAAGACTGGGAATAAAGTTGACTAGTGATCTTAATATGTAGCTCAAGTATTTGAGATTGATCAAACCTGTCTTGTGCAAAACCTTAAATTCTACTATTGGTTTTGCCTAATTATTCTACTTCTTTATATCTCAGGGCTTGTCCTCAGAAGATCATAGAGTTCAACGAGAAAATGGAAGCAAAGAAGAAGAAGCCGAAGCCGAAACAAAAACAAGCAAAATCAAAATCAAAACAAAAGGAAACAAGTTCACCAACCAAATCTTCTTCTCTTATCGAACTCAGCCTCGAACTCCAAAACCTTGATCTCAACTCAACCTCTGTAGTAGCAAGCACCTTAGAAGAAGCAGAGCTAGAGAAAGAACAACAAAACTCTAAGAAGCATGATTACTTGTGTCTTATCGATTCACCTGCTAAAGAACATTGCAACGACGAGTGGTCAACCACGGATAGATCTGGTGTTGGCCCGAGTTCATGTTCATTGTATTCGGAAACAGAAGTCATTGATCTGATAAGCCCTTGTCCCGAAGCTCGCTCAAGGAGTGTGTCAAGAAGCTACCAAGTAGAGAAGAGCCATGATGACAAACTTGAGACAGTGATCGAGTTAAGTGATTCAGAAACAGATGATGAAGAGCATAGCAGAAAAGCTAGAGAGTTTAGAATGTTTCTTGAAAATATTAAGAAAGACATCATCCTCTGAACCAAAAAGAGGACGATCATCATTTATAAACAACATTGCAATCTACGATTCTACGATTACTTTTCCATACAATTTTATGAGCTCTTTTTTTTAATCTTTACTAGGTTTGGACGATCATCATTCAACAAATTCATATGATACATAAAAGGTTATGGATCATAATATGAAACACAATGGGCTAATTTGGCTTCCCCTAAAACTCTTGGATTCTGGTTAATTATATAAATCTTCCAGTGAAAAAAAAAGAAACAAAATTGTTATATTTCTCGTTTGGGGTCCGAAAATCTCAGATCCGGCTGTATATGTGTATCATCTAAAATCAGATTATGATAGGATGCCTCCATAATTATTATGAGGTATACACTATCACAAACCATAAAATACCGTTTATAATTATTTAACAATTGTCACAAAAACATCATTAAAAATGAACACCTGGTGATTATGGTTTAACAATGTGTTTGTGTGTTTAAGTGATGCCGTTATATAATTACAACCATTCCGATCCAAAAACATGTTTTTATCAGTGTGATTAGTAAGCAATAAAAAAATGAATAGAAGAAATTAGTAAATTCATGATTGGTCCACGATTTTTAGTACATAATTGACCCAATTGCTTTGCTCAACGTGGGATATATATACACTTATATAGGCTGGTACTGGTAAGCGAAAACTTTTTTTTTTTTTTTGTCGTCAATGATTTTCATTCCTTATGAAACATTACAATATCCATTTGATTACATGGCTTTGGTTATGAATTCTTGCCCGTTTGGCCAAAAGATCAGCTTGCATATTTACCACTCTAGGGATATATTTGAAATCAAAGTTACACAGACTTGCAACTCGTAGGACATCATAGATAACTATGATATAAGGCAAATTTTTTACCTTTGGATCATTCAAAGCCCTCCTTGAGTCTTGCAAAAGTCCATAGACCTCTTTACAATCTCCACAGAAAGTGATATCCCTATAACCAAACCTATGCATATCAACTACTGCAACTCTCAATGCTTCCACTTCCGCTTGAGTCGATGACTGTGTTGGTAGGAAATTGCCATATCCTTGAGCTATATGCTTTGAAAATCTATCATATAGACTCCAACCTGCACCAATATTTTGATTCGGTGATATCCAAGACGCATCAACAAGACAACAAGATTTAGTGTTTTGTTCCATTAGTTGTTGCATTGTCTGAGGATGAGTCTGATCATGACAACTTATGCTGCTCCGATTTAAATGATCATGTGGTTCCATTTCTTGAGCTTCTTTCCATATATGTAAATCTAATATAGCCTTAGATATAACCGATGGAATTGGCCACTTTTTATTATTAAACAATATTTCATTCCGATGCTTCCATATCCTCCAGCCCAGGAAATGAAAAAGCAAAGCTTTCTCAGTAGAATCTCCAATAGTATCCAAACAAGCAGAGTAATTAATAGAGGTTGTGCTACCTTCAGATAGCAAATGTTTATTCAGATGAATAATTGATGCTAACTCCCATATTTCTTGACTAACTCGGCATTGAAATAGGAGATGATTCACAGATTCATCTTTTTCACCACATTTTAAACAAGTGCTATCCTTCATAATGTTTCTCTTCTTTAAATTTAGTGCCACAGGCAAAGCATCATTCAACACTCTCCACCAAAATTGCTGAATCTTAGGTGGTAACTTCATTTTCCATAAGGTTTTAAAATTTGAAACTGAGATACAAGAGGACTGACCTTTTTGGCTTCGAAGGTAATTGTAACCTGATTTGACTGTATAACTTCCATGGGATGTATGAATCCAAGTAATACTGTCTTGAACTCCTGTAAAAGAACCTCTGATTTGGTTGATCATAGATATATCTATGGGATGCACAACAGAAGCCAACTTATTATTGTCCCATTTAGTTGTTCCCGGAAGAAAAAAGTCTTTTACCTTCTGATTTTGATTAATCCTCTTGTCCACAGGTATTGGAGCAGTTGAAGGATTAGTAAGCAGCCAAGGATCTCTCCAAAAGTACACAGTCTCACCATTTCCAATATTCCATCTTACCCCTTTTCTTAACAACTTATTGCATTGAAGTATGTTTCTCCAAGCATAACTTGAGGACCATTTTTGTTTGGCCTCTAGCAATGTTGTTTTAGGGTAATATTTTGCCTTGTAGACTTGAGCTAGTAATGAGGATGGGCACTGTAATAATCGCCAGCTCTGTTTTGCCAAAAGTGCAATATTAAAATCTCTGAGGTCTCTAATGCCAAGGCCTTGGTAAGCGAAAACTATTTATATATATATAAGCATAAACCTTGCTATTATTGTATATTGTCACTGTTTGATAGAAACGCTTCAGATTCTTAATGAAAATTGTTCCTTGATCGACAACTCTTGGTGATGAAAAGAGAAGAAGTTTACACCTCTTACTATCACAATTTAGTATTTCGTCAATTTCTATCAGCAAATAGGGACAAAGGGTTGACTCCAAAACTGGTTACGTTTTTTATTTCCTCGACAGCGATTTCTTCAATTATATTATATGGTTAATTGATAATTTTAGATTTTTTTTGTTATAATTTTATTTTAATTTGTTTTTGTGTCTCAAAACTTTTTTCAATCCATAAAAGTTTATTATGTTCTATAGCTTTTTGTGTGCTTGTTAGTTTAGTGCAATTGAAGGACAAGACTCATCATACCTTGCATATTTAAAATGAAAAAAGAGAAAATGCTATATAATAATTGTAAATTTATTTATTTATTTAGGAAAAAATGTGTAAAAAGACCAAATTTTGACAACGAAGAGAATAATTGTAAGTGATGAGATAGAACCGGCTTTCTCCACCTTGGCACAAGGCCCACATATTGTTAAGTTGGCGCTTGTATGTACTTGGGAGAGATCGTATGTACCTTGGCACAAGGCCCACATATCCAAGACTGAATCAAACAAACATCTGTCTTATTCCAAAAATAAACAGACCGCGAGCAATGACGGAATTCAGACCAATCAGCTTGTGCAATGTCAGCTACAAGATCATCTCGAAGATTCTATGTAACCGGTTAAAGAAGACCCTCCCGAACCTAATTTCGGAGACACAATCGGCCTTTATAGCTAGACGTCAAATAACGGATAATATTTTACTCGCTCAAGAGAACTTTCATGCTCTAAGAACCAACAAGAGCTGCAGAGAAACTTTCATGGCTATAAAGACTGACATGAGTAAAGCCTACGATCGGGTAGAATGGAGTTTCCTAGAAGCCGTTATGCTAAAACTGAGATTTTCAGAAAATGGGTCAAATGGCTTATGTTCTGTATATCATCAGTATCGTATCAAGTTTTGATAAATGGAGTACCGAAAGGAAGAATTAAACCGTCACGGGGAATTAGACAAGGAGGTCCCCTATCTCCTTTTCTATTTATTCTATGCACGGAAGCTCTTATCTCCCTGCTCAAAGGAGCAGAGGAAGAATCTCGTATTACAAGATTACGAATTGCTCAAGCAAGTCCGAGAGTCTCCCATCTTCTCTTTGCTGGCGATAGTCTCTTTTTCTGTAAAGCAGACGTCCTGCAATGTGCAGAGATCTTAAAAATTATCAAAACCTATGGTGATGCATCTGGTCAACAACTAAACCCCAGCAAATCCTCGCTCTTCTTTGGGAATAGAGTTGATCAGCAAATCAAAAGAGAAATTAAGAGAGACATCGGCATAACAAGCGAAGGAGGTATGGGCATGTACTTAGGGCTACCAGAACAAATTTGTGGCTCTAAGAAAAAAGTATTCGCCTATGTCCAAGATCGCCTCAACAACCGTATTAACACTTGGTCTGCAAAATTCCTTTCCAAAGGAGGGAAAGAGGTTCTTGTAAAATCAGTGGCACAAGCCCTTCCGACATATGTTATGTCGTGTTTTCTACTCCCTCAGGGTATCATTGCTAAACTTAAGAGTGCTATATACAACTTTTGGTGAGTTCCCGCCAAAATAGTAGAGGACTACATTGGATTGCCTGGGATAAGATTTGTACTTCTCGAGACGCAGGCGGGCTAGGATTCAGAGATCTTCATGAGTTCAACCTAGCACTCCTTGCAAAACAACTGTGGAGGTTGATCCACTTCCCAACATCTCTCCTTGCCAGAGTATTACGTGGAAGATACTATCACCAATCATCCCCGATGATAGATCGCGAGCCCAGATCCCCCTCGTATGGTTGGACTAGCATTATGGCGGCTAAACCGCTGCTTAGACTAGGCCTTCAGAAGACTATACGCTCTGGGTATAATACCAAGATTTGGAGTGAACCTTGGATTCCAGACAAACCGGCTCGTTTACCGAGACGCCTTGATAGACATATTCGACGAGATCCCCATCTTTTGGTTAAAGACCTCATGATACTCAACGCACCACAATGGAATCACATTAAAATCTGGGAATTATTCCATCCCGAGGATGTCGCCCTAATTTTGGGGTTGAAACCTAGCAGATCCTTCAATCTAGACGATTATGCGTGGAGTTTTACAAAATCAGGAATGTATACGGTTAAATCTGGATACGAGTTACTACACAACACAAACCAAAGCAGACTACAACCCCAACATATATCTGAGCCGAGCATCACGGGCCTGCTTAGCCAAGTGTGGAAAGTCAAGTCCCCCGGAAAGCTTCGACACTTTATGTGGCAAGCCTTAACGGGGTGTACAGCAACCTGCCAACGACTGACTTACCGACACCTTGGAAACGATAAGAGTTGTCCTAGACGTGGTGCACTAGAGGAAACAATTAATCACATGATTTTTGAATACCCCCCCGGCTTTGCAGGTGTGGGCTCTATCGGACTATCTGTCCCTTCCGGGTTATTTCCCGAGTACATCCCTATACCAAAATATGGATTTCCTATTTTGGAGGGCAAAAGAAAGGGGTTTCCCCAAACCACAAAGATATACATTCCCGTGGATCACTTGGTTTATTTGGAAGGCTAGAAACGACAAACTCTTCAATGGGAAGAATGTATCAGCCGCGATCACGCTCCAAGTAGCCCAGCTAGAGGAAGAAAGTTGGCGAAATGCGAATTTGGTTAGAGACGAAGAAGACGGGGAGGACGAATTTTCTACCAAGATTGGAGATAACTTCCGATCCGCGCACCCAAGTATTCCGATCTGCCAAGTGGACGCATCTTGGACAGATCTAAGGTCCACTAGCGGTCTCGGATGGTGCCTCACTAACACAGTAGGCCAAACACACACCGGCAAACATGGATGCCGAAGGAGCCTTTCAGCCCTACATGCAAAGTTTGAGGGACTCCTCTGGGCAATTGAGTGTCTTGTCCAAAAACGAGTTCTTAGAGCCCGATTCGAGACAGATTGCTCAAATCTTTTGAAGATGACCGACGATCCGATAGATTGGCCAGCTTTCCAGTCTGAGCTAGATCACTTCGTAGAACTTAAAAATCACTTTATTTCCTTTGAGCTAGCCTATATCTCTCGTTCTTGTAATGACCGTGCCGATGCCCTTGCAAAAGCGGCACGAGCACGTAACCTTATATTTTCCCATGTAGATCTTGACGAGTCAGTAGAAAGTACCCGATTTCGGGATGTTTCTACCGACCAAATGTGATTTAATATATGGAGTTTTGTTGAAAAAAAAATGTACTTGGGAGAGATTTGATGTTAGCAGCAAAAGCAAAATCTTCCCAAAGGTTGCTAGGTTGGGGATAGCTAAGTCATCTCTATAAGACATTGTAAACAAAACGGGAGTACGTCTAGAGACAACACTTGACACGCAAGGAAGAGTCATTATGAATTTGTTTTCTACAGTGCAGTGTGAATCTTTTTCCCATCATCAAAACCGATGTCTCGATTCTTCTGCTACTTCAAGAACCGTCTTCAACATATCGCTTAATTTGACAGGCTACTGATAAGACCTGGAATGGACTTATCGATTTAGGGAAGAAATGGGAGAAGATCAGAAGAAAATAGAGTGAGATGAGAAGAAGAACGTAGAAGAGGCACTACAAGAAAACAGTCCAGAAGTGACTGCGGTTAGTGACTGCAAAAGTAGTCACTAATATTTGCGACGCTATTGCGACGAACTTGTGACTACTTTGCGACGCCATAAATCCGCGTCGCAAATTAGTCGCTAATTTGCGACGCCAAAACCTGGTCGTAAGAGCGTCGCAAATTGGCGACTAATTTGCAACACTTATTCGAAGGTTTATGGCTAGTCACATATCAGTCACTAATTAGCGACTCGTTTACGACTACTCTATGGGGTCGCAAATATGCGACTACTTTGTGACCATCAAAGCAGTCACAGATTAGTGACTACCATAAGAGCGTCACAAAAGCGTCACAAATGTTTAAATGTAGGTAACAATTTTTTTAAAAAATTGGTAGTGGCGAATTTGTGACTCTTTAGTGACCATATAGGGTTTAGGGTTTCAATAACAATTTTAAAAAAAAATTGGTAGTGACGAATTTGTGACTCTTTAGTGACCATATAGGGTTTAGGGTTTCAAAATAACAATTTTTTAAAAAAATTAATAGTGACGAATTTGTGACTCTTTAGTGACTATATAGGGTTTAGGGTTTTGGATTCTCAAACCTATACTATCGTCACAAAATAGTCACAAATATACCACAATTTTGCGACACATTTGTGACGCATAAGTAAATTTGCGACTGATTAGTGACTATTTTGCCACTCCATTTTACAATAATACACATTAAACCCCAAAATGTATGCTTCTATGATTCATAGTTGTATTTAGCTTGTACTAAAGCCAATAACAAAGTAGTCAAGATGTGGTTGTAGTGAGTAAATCAATTTCTAAAAAAATATTTATGTGAAAACAACATTAATGGACTTTAGCTTATAAACACTTAGAAGTTTTAAAGTAAGTTTATGTAAAGTTGATGTTTTTGTAAATTAGCTTTGTTAGTGGTGGTATAATGGTTATATCAGTTTATTTAGGGTATATGGTTTAGGGAAAGGGTAGAGGAATAAATTTTGGGTCTAAATGTTTAGGGTTTAGGGATTTGATTTGTGACTAACTTAAAATCGTCACAAATCAGTCACAAATTAGTAACTATTTTGTTACTCTTTTGAGACTAATATATTTTAGTTTCCCGCTCATTTGCTTTCCATAATTCAGTTTCCCTCTCACCCAAATCTGAAAAAATCAAAATTTGGGTCACTTTTATTCAAAATCTTTGTCTCCAGATCTCGCCTCCTCTTTGATTTCCTCCTCTCT
Organism: Draba incana; assembly: GCA_963576765.1. Lineage (NCBI taxonomy): Eukaryota > Viridiplantae > Streptophyta > Magnoliopsida > Brassicales > Brassicaceae > Draba > Draba incana. The sequence continues at coordinate 23,009,617 of OY755216.1, forward strand.
GTTTCATCTCTCTCTCTCTCTCTCTCTCTCTCTCTCTCTCTCTCTCTCTCTCTCTCTCTCTCTCTCTCTCTCTCTCTCCCCCTAGGTTTTTTGCTCTGTGTTCTTGTAACTCTTCTTCTTCGACTCGTCTCCAAAAACCCCTAGGAGAAGAGAAGCCAAGCAAAGAGAAGAGCGTTGCGATGAGGCCGATTTTGATGAAGGGACATGAACGTCCCTTGACGTTTCTCCGGTACAACAGAGACGGAGATCTGCTTTTCTCTTGCGCTAAGGATCACACTCTTACCCTCTGGTTTGCCGATAATGGCCAACGACTCGGAACTTACCGTGGTCACAATGGTGATGTTTGGTGCTGATATGTCTCCAGTAAGTCCCTGGATTCTTAATTTGTGAAATTGAAATCAGATTTAGGGTTTTTAGATGATGCGTTAGAGAAACCCCTTTTGTTTTAGTGATTTTGTGAATTTGATTGAGATTTAGGGTTTAGATGGTGTAATGTAGAAACCCTTTTGATTTCATTGATACTTAATTAGTGATTATGTTTCATCGATACTTGATTGATCTCAATTTCAACACTTGTATTTTGAATTTCATTGGAAGAAAAGGAAAATTTCATTGATTACTGTACTTTATTGTTACTTCATCGATACTTGATGTTTTCTATTGTGCTCTCCGCCGTTTGCATCTCCTCGCCGTATGGCCCGTATCCCTCCAATCCTCAATGATTCATTCTTCAAATGTAAAGTTTTTTTATTTTCTTCTTAGATTTGTTTTGATTTCACAAGCTTCATTGTTTCTTCATGAAAAGTGAAGGGTAGTTTCATGTAGATCTGTATTCAAATCGAAGCTATTTACTGACGGAGAAGAAGAGCTCAACAAATGTTTTGTCTCTGAGAATCACGAAGCTCTCGATTTGAGTAACTGTTGGGTCTATGATGGTGAAATTGTAGCTTACTCGCTTGATGTTCTAATTCTTATTTGCTTCTCTTTTTCAGATTTGCGGCAACACAAAGATTTTGTGGACCTATTGTTGCAGCTGGAATCATCAGTATATTAGTAATATTGCATCTTCAATCTCAAATTTGGTTCGACTTTCTCTATCTTATAGTTTTTGTAATTTTTTGTGTGTGTTATAACAAAAAAAAACGAAATTTTTTGTGGAGTTTGATTATGCAGATGATGAGAATTGGATTCGGTCTGGAAACCTTTGCTAATACCAGCCTCAAACAAAACAGGTTCATAAATCAATTCGTATGTTTTTTTTTTAGCTCAAACTCTCAAATGAGAGTAAAGATTGATTGTGCTCTGTTTTCTCTTGGTTTCTCATACTTGAAATCTTTTGTTTTCTGTTTCCAGAGTTGGATTCTATCATATGGATAAAGATCACGATGACACATGTCTTTGCAAAGTTTCTCTCTTCAAGAAAACCATTTCGTCCACAAAGGATTGAATGTTTGATATTAAATCTTTAACTCTAGCCTAACACTAACTCTCTTTAGTTTCTATTCTCTAGCTTTGTTATATATATCATCTCACACTCTTTTAGATTTCATGAGACTTGTAAAGTTTATGACTTTGAACAAACTTGATATGTAACTCTTTTTTGGTACTCTTATCTTGTTTTGTCAAGCTTTAGCTTGATTACTACTTTGGTTTGTTTTAATTTAAGTCTTTTTCTTCTTCTATTTTAGCTTCTCAAAACAAACATTTAGATTCAAATTAGTAACAATTTGGTACCAAATCAGTAGCAAAGAATTGACTAAACAAGTGACATTTGGTGGCTAATAAGTGACACCATAGAGACTAATTTGTGACCAACTTATATTTTCATAGAGTGACAAAATAGTGGCTATTTCGTCGCTAATTAGCCACTACCTATATTAGTCTCTCATTAGTCACAAATTTGCGACTACGTTTAACAGTCACATATTAGTCGCTGATTAGCGACCCAAAATGATCGTCACAGATTAGTCGCTAATTAGCGACGGATTTGTGACGCCAAAAATTAGCGACGAGCATTTTGCGAGGACTTATTTTCGTCGCAAAGTAGTCGCAAATGGGTCATTAGTGACGAATTTGTGACGTTTCTGGGAGTGGCTAATGGCATGTTTTCTTGTAGTGAGGGAAATAAGTTTTTGTTGTTGATCATTTGATAAATGTTTACGACTCTAGACTAGGACTTAAATACACAACTTTAGCCAATGCAAAAGCTTAATAAAACTAGATGTTACTTTTTATGGACCGACACCCATGAGCCTATTAGCATACTTATCAGCTACCCACTTTGTCTCCTCACAGTTTTGTCAGTGTCACTACTAGCATTAAATTAATTACTGTTTTTTCCAACACAAAAAATCTTATTATATAAAGGAGAGTTATCATAATTCTAACTCACGAGATCGCGACACGTGTTAAGTAATTGATTAGATTAAATATATGTAAATTTTTCAATATCAAAATTGTTAATTATCAAAAAAGAAAGAATTTAAAATGGAAAAAAGATAAAGTAATTTTACAAATTTCACAAAACCTCTATAAGAATAGTTATAAAAGATATTTAGTTGAAAATAATTAATAAAGAGAAATTTAACATAAAACAAAAATTTGAAAAAGAAAAATAGCAACTATGTAATTAAAAATAGAAACAACCATATTTCTAATGTTATATATAGGTAGAGGTTTAACATGTGTATATTTATGAGAAAAACAAAATAATTGACCATGGATAAAAAGAGAACTATATCAAGAAGAACAAGCAAAATTAAAAAAAAAAATGGTTAGTGGTATTTTTTTCATTTGTAAAGTTTAAGAAATATCCTCAAAGAAGGATCGTCTAAACATATAAAAATGATTTAGTCATTATATCAAATAGTTTAATGATTCAAACCATATTTACATATATCAAGCATATATACTTTATTGATTTCCAAATTCTTCAAATTATATATGTAATTAAAAATAGAATCGACCATGTTTCTATCATTATATGTAGGCATAGGTTTAACATATGTATATATATATATATATGGGAACCACAAAATAATTGATCATTGATAAACGGAGAACTATATCAAGAAGAATAAGCAAAAAAAAAACATTTGGTTAATAGAATTTTTTTCATGTGTAAAGTTTACAAAATATCATCAAAAAAGATCGTCAAAACATAAAAATAATTTAGTTTATGAACAAAAAAAGATTAAAAATTATTTAGCAATAATATAAAATAGTTTAATGATTCAAACCATATTTACATATATCATGCGTATATACTTTATTGATTTCCAAATTCTTCAAAGCATATGAGATATGAGACTATATTTTTTTAAATTACATATGAACCTATAACTTTAATTACTACATTATCTAATTTGGGGTTTCAATTAAGAATATAGTATACTTTTCCTCCAAACATTCTTTAAACATAACTATTTACTATAAATCAAATAATACTCGCATCGCGAGGGTCTTATTCTAGTCTATCATACATTTGAGAAACTTTCGGTAAGATTTACATCAAAACCTACGATATGTTTTATTTGCTCTTAAGTTTTACAACGTATGAAAATGATTAATCTGATCTGATGTAATAACACACAATCAAGATTAAGTTTATCGTCTTTGTTTCTCTAGTATGTGAAGCGATCATATATCACTCTCTGATCAGGTCCGAAATTCGTTATAGTCGAACAAAACATGCTAAACATGTAATAGAAGAGAAAATGATATTGCAATTCTGAATTAAAACAATAGATAATATAATCATTTTTTTTATAGTAATGTCACAATAACTAATTTGCAGCTAACGTCATCCCAGTGTCGGTGGCTAAGACATTTTGCTTAGTGTAGGCATCTTCTAATCAAATATCACTATCAAATATCAACACCAATATACAGAGCCAGTCTAAAAAATATTTCATATACTTTTATTGTAAATACTACAACAAATGAATAACGGATTAGATCAATCGTATTTGTCATATATTTTAAGCAATGTTCTTAATTTTGGAGGGCTCGTAACCTCGCTAATGTCTTTTTTTGTAAGATAACCAAAATGATCGTGTTATTGAGAAACAATGTTTTGTGGTACTGTGATATTTTACTACCAATATATATAGAACCTTACATCCTTTTTTCAGTGATTTTTCTTTTCAAATAGCTATGTTCCCTTTGGGAATCTATCTTAGATTTCATTTTCAAGCTTCCGGTGGATGATCTCACCGGAAGCTTGAAACTCAGTACTTCGATATAGAGAAAAATCCTGTAACCTTTTACTCTTTAATTTAACTTTATATATCATGAGTTAAATATCTCTTTGACGTTAGCTTTGTGTCTCCAAAAACACGACATCATTCTAAAAGAAACACTTATGATATAAGACAGTATTTGAGAGTTAAGTCTTACCAAAAGAGGAAAGCCATGAAATATTTGGTATTCCTTTCTCCAATACAGTTATTCTGAAACCGGTAGTGGAAAGCTCACATCAAGCAGTATGTTGATAAGATAAAAGAAGGAATGCAATGTGGGTTTAAAAACCTCTCTGGAGTGCCCCCCCTCTGTCATGTGGCCCTACTATTTCTAGTGGTATGAACAAATATTAACCATGGCTCTGGTTTGAAATTTATTACGTACTGTTTTTGTTGTTGTTAATCTAAGTAAGAAAACGAGCGACTAGAACAATCTTGCTGGTTTTGTGTAAGGGTTTAGTATCTATCATGTGAGCCTGATTTCGTATTGAATGTGTATGGTTTTTACTAGTAACATGATTTAATCTCACCACAAACACAATAATCTACAATAACTTTATTAGGTTTAGCTGCACAAAGTTGAAACAAAAAGCAGAAGCTAGAGAGATTGAAGTTAAGAGCAAGTTTCTTGAAGAGCGGGAGAAAGAGCTTGGAGCACGGTTAGTACGAGCATAAGAGAATCAGGCGTGAATTTAGGTCAGAGAGGAAGAAGGGTAGAAATGCTGATTCTCGTATTCTTGGCCAGAGGAAAAAGCGTAGAGAAGACACGACCACATTGCAGAGATAAGTTTTGATTCTGAATCTGAAGATACAAGGGAAGCAATTAATGAAGATGATAAGCCATTCAATTGTGCTGAGGCAGACTTTAACGAGTTTAAAAACACCATGGACTCTTTTAAGGTGGGTCAAGTATGGGCGTTATACGATCCTATCGATGACATGCCTCGATACTACGCTCGGATCAAGGGGGTATTGAAAAAAGAGAAGAGTTTGCGAGTGACATAGTTGGAATCAACAGCAAACGAGAAGCTAATTCCCATCGCTACTGGAAGATTCAAGTACGGAGAATCAGAGACCAAAAGCCTCGCGATGTTTTCTCACGAGATGCTTCACATCGGACGCAGCAAAAACGTCACCATTTACCCAAGAAAAGGAGCAACACAAGGCTCCGTACAGATACGACTTTGTCGAAGTCATATCTGAATTCGACGATAAACAAGGCATTGAAGTGGCGTATCTAGGGAGAATGGAAGGTCTCACATCAGTGTATGTACCTGCTAACCAAAATGAGGTCATCAAAAGGATGATTTCTTTTGATGAAATGATGAGATTTCGCATCGAAAGAAGGAATCCCAGATGGCTCCTTTGAGCTAGACACTGCTGCTATATACCTCAAGCTTGACTTAACGAGTGCTCCTTAGTCTTGGTTTGAGTTTTAAGTGTAATAAGAAGTCTCTCGTGTGTGTTGTTAGTTTGTTCACTCTTCTTAATCTATATGTAATCTAAGTTTAATATGTATGACTCTGAATCTGTCTCCTAGTCCTAGTGAATTTGTTTATCATATGAATGCATGTATTTGAAAATGATTCTGTTATTGGCTTGAGGAAAACTTTATAAAATGTTTTAAATGATTTTTTTGTGTTTCAATTACTAATCTTTCCTAATTTGCAATTTTAGTCCCTAATTAAGTAGAGAGAATAATTGATTGATTGGGTTTAAGAGAAGGGGGAGAAAAAAGGAGTAAGCTTTCTTCTACGATCGGAGGATTTCTCAGAGACGAAAATGGCGATACAGTGGCTACTGGTGTGTCACGGGATGGTTACGTTAAAGGTGGTCGTCTCTTTCCTCTGTGGTCAATCGCCAATCTTCAAAGGAACACCATTTCAATGGATTCACTACTTTCGGAGCCTACGATTACTTCCTGTATTCTTCCTCCATTGCTTTTCGTTTGATTTGACCATCATTGTGGCTGGATGGTTTGTACTTATATCCCTGAGCTCTCTATTCCTTCTTTTATCTTATCAACATACTGCTTGATGTGAGCTTTCCTCTACCGGTTTCAGAATAACTGTATTGGAGAAAGGAACACCAAATATTTCATGGCTTTCCTCTTTTGGTAAGACTTAACTCTCAAATACTGTCTTATATCATAAGTGTTTCTTTTAGAATGTTTTCGTGTTTTTGGAGACACAAAGCTAACGGTGGTGTTTTAATCTATAATACGTCAAACCCCAATGACGTATTAAATTCACCTCTTTATTAAATTTTACATTCTATTATTTTCTATATATATTTCATCTTTCTTTTGCTTAGCTATGCATATCTTAAAAAAACTTTAGGTTATCTATGAGGATATTTCAGGAATTATAATAGCGACAACATACCAACGGGGCATGTAGATTTCAGGAATTGTTTACGAAAAAAATATGCAAACATCACAAGAAATGAAGCGGCATGCTTGTTAGTTGTTACATGCATTTTCATTATTCACCACAAAAAATGGCACACAAAAAAAACGAGTAAATGTCTAGTAATTATAGTTATTCCAAACTCACACTATTCGATACTAACTATTCTTTTTTTGAAAACTATGCAACTTCTAATCATTCAAAAGCGAAATAATGAGAAACATAATAAGATGAGATCTTTCTCTCACTACCGGTTATTAGCTATAGATTTTGATTCCCCATAATCATGTCTCGTTATTAAGTTCAAGAATTACGCAGTCAAACATTGAAACAACCTGATAGACTATAACTAGAGAGAAATTCTACTGATCCACACTTGATCAAACTTGTCTTGTGCAAAATCTTAAGTTCGGTTTTGCCAAATTTCAATAGCATCATAAGCTAAACAAGTTCACCAACCAAAAACAAGTTCACTTGGGTTTTATCAAGTAGAGCCTTTGTCAAAGACATTCTCACCATATTGTAAACAAAAAAAGCAGATGGTCCGATGACTGCAACGGAAGCTAAGTTTGCAGCCATCTTCTTACATTGGATGTCACTGAGTGAATCCGACAAATCTTCTTTTCCCATGACTTTGATTTGCATAGATGCAATTTTGTTACTGCATACATCATATCCTTGAGGGATAACACCTCTATGATTTTCTCATCGTCTTCTTCCTTTGAATGTTTCTTGATATCCTTCCTCAGAGTCTTCATTTTATCTTTGATTTAATTGTTGAGCATAGATAATCTCAACAACGTTCTCCTTTTTTTTATTTAGATTATTATTTTTACGGTAATTGAAAATGTACGAAAATGACACTTTTTTACATATATGCATAGAGCATCCAAAATTATTGAACCGGCACTGGATGCGTTAGAGCCAAATCAAGAAGAAGTTGTAAAAGACGGTAAGAAGAATTGTTGCATAGTTTTAAAAAAAGAATAGTTAGTCTCGAATTACTCATTTATGTAATTTATAGTTTTAGTGATAATAGTGTGAGTTTGGAATAATCATAATTACTAGACATTTACTCGTTTTTTTTGTGTGCCATTTTTTGTGGTGAATAATGAAAATGCATGTAACAACTAACAAGCATGCCGCTTCATTTCTTGTGATGTTTGCATATTTTTTTCGTAAACAATTACTTGTGAATTATCGTTTTCATTCTCATTTTCAAAACTTAGTTGATTTTTTTATGTGAAGAATTGAATAATTGTAAATCATCATTCAAAAGAAACAAAAGCCGAAATTCTTTTAATTTATTTTCCTACATGTATCAAGGTTGGTGATCCAAAGTTTGATCACTACATACAAACATTTGGCATTGCCTACACATATTTTTACACATACAATCCGTAATAACCAAAACAACACTAAAAAAGGGTAAAATATATGAAGAAGAAGAAGAAGTCAAGTCTTGACTCTTGAGAGAGAAAGATTATCGTCTTATCGAGCTCTCTAACAATCACCTTCTGTTGCGGTTGCCACCCGCTATACACCATGAGGTGAGACTGCGAGATATTGAGCACTTCTAGGTTTAGAGGTTCTTTTATTAGCGCTTCCTGTTTTACCGCAGAGCATCTAAGGCTGAGCGTTTTTAGGTTCGGAAGGTACGTGACTTGACGAGCGTGTTTGAGAAAAAGATCTCGAACGGACCCATGATCTTCAGCTCTTTGAAGTTCTTGCAGTTCTTGGCGATTTCTGTTAAGAGATAAGGTGGGTTTGTGATGCTCGGCTTTGTTAATGATTCGAGATCTTTCCAGTCTTCTTTATTCTGTTCCAAGTTGGAAGTACCACCCGTCTCAACCCAGGACACGTGCGAAAAGAAGATTCAACTCAGTTCAAATTCCGCAGTTTCGACTTAGCGTGGGGATTTATAAACTGAACCTAACCAAAATACTAAACCACATTTTGTCTATATATTGACGGGAGTAACTTTGTGCAGCTAAACCTAATAAACCAAATTTCATTCAAATATATATTTTACTTAACTAAAATGATACTTTATTCACTACTTTTGTTCAAATTCAAAACCAAAACATTAATTTCCTACAACCTCACAAACGAAACTACTCAAGCATGGTGCACAAAAAATACGTCAAAGAGATATTTAACTCATGATAGATAAAGTTAAATTAAAGAGTAAAGGTTAGAGGATTTTTCTCTATATCGAAGTACAAAAAGTGAGATCATAATCCGGAAGCTCTTGAAACTCAAATCTAAGATAGATTCCCAAAGGGAACATAGCTATTTTTTCTCAATGATGAAAGCTCTCTCTTGTAGCTACACCTTATACAAGAGGCTAAAAACAAATATATATAGTACTAGTGGGGGTGATTGTATATATTTTGGTGTGTATCGGAGGTAACTCGTGCGACGAGTGGTTAGCCACGGATAGATTTGGTGTTGGCCCGAGTTCATGTTCATTGAATTCAGAAACATAAGTCATTGATCTGATAAGCCCTTGTCCCGAAGCTCGCTCAAGGAGTGTGTCAAGAAGCTATCAAGAAGAGAAGAGCTATGATGACAAACTTGAGACAGTGATTGAGTTAAGTGATTCAGAAACAGATGATGAAGAACATAGCAGAAAAGCTAGAGAGTTTAGAATGTTTCTTGAAAATATTAGGAAAGACATCATCCTCTGAACCAAAAAGAGGACGATCATCATTTATAAACAACATTGCAATGTACGAATACTTTTCCGTATAATGTTATGAGCTCTTTTTTTTTTATCTTTACTAGGTTCGGACGATCATCATTCAACAAATTCATATGATACATAAAAGGTTATGGATCATAATATGAAACACAATGGGCTAATTTGGCTTCCCGCAAAACTCTTGGATTCTGTTTCTGGTTAATTATATAAATCTTCTAGTGAAAAAAAAAGAAACAAAATTGTTATATTTTTTATTTGGGGCCTGAAAATTTCAGATCCGGCTATGTATGTGTATCATCTAAAATCAGATTATGATAGGATGCCTCCATAATTATTATGAGGTATACACTACCGTTTATAATTATTTAACAATTTGTTGACAAAAAAAAACAAAATTATTTAACAATTGTCACAAAAACATCCTTAAAAATAAACACCTGGTGATTATGGTTTAACAATGTGTTTGTGTGTTTAAGTGATGCCGTTATATAATTACAACCATTCCGATCCAGAAACATGTTTTTATCAGTGTGATTAGTAAGCAATCAAAAAAAATGAATAGACATTAGTAAATTCATGATTGGTTCACGATTTTGATTTCTTACCCAATTGCTTTGCTCAACGTGGGATATATATACACTTTTTTTTTTGTCGTCATATACACTTATATATATAGGCTGGTTCTGGTAAGCCAAAATTATTTATATATAAACCTTGCTATAATTGTATATTGTCACTGTTTGATAGAAACGCTTCAGTTTCTTTATGAAAATTGTTCCTTGATCGACAACTCTTGGTGATGAAAAGAGAAGAAGTTTACACCTCTTACTATCACAATTTGGTATTTCGTCAATTTCTATCAGCAAATAGGGGCAAAGGGTTGACTCCAAAACAATACTTGTTTTTATTTCCTCGACAGCGATTTTTTCAATTATATTATATGGTTAACTAGGTGATCGATCCACACCGTGTACGGGTAAGAAATTTTTTAGGAAAATAAATTAATTTTTGTTTTCAATAATATAGCTTATCATTTTATATATAAAGATACATGATTTTTAAATTTTATATATGCATATAGGAATTAGTATGATATGATTATATTATTTATTTTGAAATTAGGAATAATTATTGTTAAAATTTAGTATTCGTATTGAAATAAAACTCAAACGGAAGAAAAAAAAGATCAAATTTTGTATTTAGGGAAATTTAAGAATTAGATTTTAGTAAGAAGAATGGGACCAAGTAAAATGATTCTTTCTCTCTCTTCTTAGGTGAAAAATTGTAAATTTTTGTTAATGATAGGAATTGGTTACGTTTTATTATCATTTGATGTTTTAGTTTTGACCTTTATATAAATTTAGTAATTGTAGTAATGATCTATGTTCGTTTTATATCTTTTTCTCGATCATTGTTTTTGTTTCTTCCCCTTATTCTTCGTCTTTTGTTTTTTCTTTGTCTGTTTTTCTTTTTGGTGCTCTCTTCGATTTCTTATTTATTCTTAGCGGGAATAAGAAATTTCTTATTTGGATTTTCATTGTTCTTCTACCTTTTTTTTTGTTTCTTCTAATAGTGTTAATTGTTGTTAGAATCACTATATTTTCTTTCTTTTGTTCTTTTCCGACTTTCCTTCGGTTTTTTATATTTTATCTTCACTTCATTCTTCTTCCAACTTTAAAACTCATGACGTGCCTTGATAATTACTTCTTTGTGTTAGAAAATAACATTTACGTCTTTTTCAAATAAGTCCACCAGTATATAACTCTATGGTCTATAAAAAAAAGTATAAATTAGTTGTCTTTGACTTCTAGTGTATTGCGATTTGCCTTCTTCTATAAAAAAATGGACAATAAATTTAACCACTCCGTTGTGGACGATACCTGATTTCTCGGGTTTCCGGATGAGATCTTTGAGAATGGAAGGAAGGTTAATCGGTGTTCTTTGAACATAACAGAACAAACTCTTAAAAATAGTTGTCTTTTGCATAGACAAAAACGATGAAAAATTTACTGGTCGTGAAGCTTATGCATATTTAGATGTCGAAGGTTTGTTTGAATGTTCGAAAGCAAAACCTATAAGCTAAAAGAGTAATATGTTTTCTAGAATTAGATATTTCATACAATATACAATACCTAATATTAATAGGTATTAATGTATTTGGACAGAGATCGTTTATTTGTCCTTAGCTTACGACTTTTTATTCAAATTAGAGGAAAAAAACTTAATTATAAAAAATAAATAGTATTTGACGATAAGAAGCAATCATTCTACATTCACTTCATCGGTACATTTTCTTCATTTTATGGTGATAAAAAGATAATGAAAGATGCCTAAAATTAAGAAAATCAAATTGTATATCGATCTCTTTATACTTAATTTTTGAACATAGCATTTTTAAAAGTTTTTAAAAAAGAAACATAGCAATTAAAGCCATGTCAAATAATAATAAAAAGTTCTCAAAAGTTTTTATTATTATTTCGAGTTGAGTCAAATAATAAAAATTAAGTTCAATTTGTGTTGAGTAAAAATAAGAATAATCAATTAACAAAACTAACAATTTATTTAACTGAAATCTATGTCATCTTTTATTGAAAGACATGTCATCGTTGTATGTCATAATTTTCAACCAATAAAATTAAAACAACTATTTTTTTACTAATTGCACTTCCCTTTTAATAGTAAGGGGATTGATAATTTTAGATTTTTTTTGTTATAATGTTATTTTGATTTATTTTTGTGTCATGCAAAAGTTTTTTCAATCCATAAAAGTTCTTCATGTTCTATAGATTTTTGTGTGCTTGTTAGTTTAGTGCAATTGAAGGACAATACTCATCATAACTTGCATATTTAAAATGAAAAAGAGAAAATGCATAAGATGTAGTGCATGAGACCAAATTTATTTAGGAAAAAATATGTAAAAAGACCAAATTTTGGCAAAGAAGAGAATCATTAAAAGTGAAGAGATAGAACCGGCTTTCTCCACCTTGGCACAAGGCCCACATATTGTTAAGTTGGCGCTTGTATGTACTTGGGAGAGATTTGATGTTAGCAGCAAGAGCAAAATCTTCCCAAAGGTTGCTAAGTTGGGGCTAGCTAAGTCATCTCTATAAGACATTGTAAACAAAACGGGATTACGTCTAGAGACAACACTTGACACGCAAGGAAGAGTCATAATGAATTTGTTTTCTACAGTGCAGTGTGAATTGAATCTTTCTCCCATCATCAAAACCGATGTCTCGATTCTTCTGGTACTTCAAGAACCGTCTTCAACATATCTCTTTAACAGGCTACCCACTTTGTCTCCTCACAATTTTGTCAGTGTCACTACTAGCATTAAATTAATTACTGTTTTTCCTAACACAAAAAATCTATCATACATTTGAGAAACTTTCGGTAAGATTTACATCAAAACCTACGATATGTTTTATTTGCTCATAAGTTTTACTACGTACGAACATGATTAATCTGATCTGATGTAATATTTTTTTCTTATTCAACCTAATTAATTCAAGAATGCCATGCGGTGGCACACAATCAAGATTAAGTTTATCGTTTTTGTTTCTCTAATCACTACAAGAAAACATACCATTTGCCACTCCCAAAAAAGTCACAAAAACGTCGCAAATGACCCATTTGCGACTACCTGGCGACGAAATAAAGTAGTCGGTAATAGTTCGTCGCTAATTTTTGCAGTCGCAAATCAGTCGCTACGACGTATTTGTGACTATATATTTACGTCGCTAATTGGCGACGCAGTTGGGACTGTACATAGTAGTCGCAAATAAGCCTCGAATTTGTGACTTATTGATGTAGTCACTAATTAGTGACTGATTTGAGACTCTCTGGGATGTTGGAAATTAGCGACTGATTTGCGACGGCTGTTTTTACGACTGAATTGTGACGACTGTTTTTGCGACTGATTGCGACCGCTGTCTTCGTGACTGATTTGCGACGATCCTTTTGTGACTGATTTGCATCTACTTTATTCGTAGCAAATTACCTATGAATTAGAGACTATATTGATGTTGTTATAACCTAATGGTAGTCATAAATTCGTCACTAATAAGCCTCTGATTTGCGACGCCACTTTTTTCTAGTGTCACTAATTAGTCACTTAAATGGTACTGAGGTTTGTTTGATTTTGTTGTATTCATTTGCTAGTAGTTGTGAACAAAGAAACTGGAAATTGAAATTAATGTACAAAACAAGCATTTAGTTTGTAAAACTTACTAGTAGTGTACAAAAGGCTAGCAAGCAATGTATCAAAAGAAAATTGTACAACCATTGTATCAAAAGAAAGTTGTACATTCATAGAGAGAGTAAGAGTGAAGGCTGATTTAAGGTTAGGTGTGTTGCGGTGTACCGTTCGTTGCATGAGCGTCGCGTGAAGGATTGGTGGCAACTGATGGCTGGTTTCTTTGCAAGAACGCATCAAACTTCTGCTCCAGATGACTGATCTTTAGCTGGCTTGCTTTAAGGTCAGCAGCAAGGCGAGCATTTCCTTCATCCCTCCGCGCGTCTTTGGCCGCTTGATCAGCAAGCATTTGGCGAGCACGCTTCAGCTCCTCCTAAACCTCTCCCGGGTCTGACGACGAACACTCACCGTAACTGATCTTTCTTTTTCCTTTGTTCATCTTCTTTGAAAGCTGTCCCACTCCATAAGGGGTACCCTTAGGATCGAATTATGTAAACTGCAATAACAAACACATATATAATTCAATCCTAACCATCAACATGTAAATCAAGAACCAGAAGTGAGGAAAGGCATATGGAATCATACCTTGATTGCTCTTCCTTTCAAATGTTTAAAAAACCTTTCGAACGGATACATCCACATGTACTGCACATGACCTCCAAGCTCGGCTTCGTATGGCAAGTGAATAGGTAGATGCTCCATGACATCAAAAAATGCTGGTGGGAAGATTTTTTCCAAATTGCAGAGTATCATAACAATATGGTCCTTCAAAATTTGGAGCCGCCTTTGATCCAAGGATCTACTGGTTAGGTCACGGAAAAATGCACAAATTGCTGTAAAACATATCTCCACGTCAATAATCAGAGCACCAAAAATAGTAATAAAATACTCTTTGTATGTATATGTACCTGACAATGCTTGGTGAACGCTTCGCAGAAGAAGTTTTGCAAATATGAACGGAAGCAACCTCTCCATAAAAACATGGCAATCGTGACTTTTCATTCCCGAAAACTTCCGGGCGTTGATGTCTGCACAATTTGCTAAATTACCTGCGTAGCCATCTGGAAATTTGACTTGCTTTTTCGTCCAATCTAGTAATGCATCTAGTCCTCTTGTGGACAATCTCCAAATAGGGAATGGGGCGTTCCCATAATCATCCACCCGCAGTTCAGGTCGGTGGCAATGTCTATCCATATCTAGTCTTGACTTCACCGTGTCTTTAGATCTTTCTTTCACATTCATCACAGTATACATGATGTTATCAAAAAAGTTTTTCTCGATATGCATCACGTCAAGGCAGTGTCGTAGGTTCAGATTCACCCAGTACGTAAGCTCCCAAAAAATGTTTTCTTTATGCCAATTATGCCAATCTCCATAGCCGGGAGGTTTTTTTTTATGTCCATTTCCACCACATTCAGATGTTTTTTTTGCTCCACTATATTGTATACTATTATATATTTGTTTGCCCGTCAACGATTCTGGTGGATACAAATTTATTGCGTTACGTCCCTTTCGAAAATTAACTTTGTTCTTTCGTAACGGGTGATTTTGCGGCAAAAATCTTCTATGACAATCAAACCAACATGTCTTCCGACCAGCTTGCAAGTAGAAAGCATTTGTATCTTCTTTGCAAATAGGACAAGCTAGTTTTCTGTGTGTCATCCATCCCGACAACATAGCATATGCTGGAAAATCACTAATCGTCCACAACAAAACGGCTTTCAGGTTGAAGTTTTGTTGTAATGACACATCGTACGCTTCGACTCCATTATTCCATAAATCTTTTAGCTCCTCGATCAGCGGCTGAAGAAAAACATCAAGACTCCCACGTGGATGATTAGGTCCCGAGTTCAATACCGTTAAAAACAAATATTCTTCATTCATGCACATATGTGGAGGTAAGTTGTAAGGGGTCAAGATCACAGGCCACAACAAATGATTCTTCGACATACCGGAAGGATTGAAACCATCTGTACATAATCCAAGCCGTACGTTTCGTGTCTCCGCCGCAAAACCGGGATGCAGTTGATCAAAATTTTCCACTTTGCCGCATCAGATAGATGACACATAACTCCGTCTTTTGACTCGTGCTCAGCATGCCATCTCATTACCGCTGCAGTCTTCTCTGATAGGTACAATCTCTTCAGCCTATCACCGATAGGAAGATACCACATTTTACTAATTGGCACTCTCTTCCACCCTCCGTATCAGGCATATACCTTGGTTTTCCACAAAACTTGCAATTCTCCAACGCCGCGTCTTCTTTCCAGAAAAACATACAATTATCCTCGCATACATGGTATTTCTGCATCGGCAACCCTTGTTTTCGTATCAATGTTTTCGTCTCGTAGTATGACTTGGTTGCACGATTAGGCTGAGGTAAATACTCTGTAAACGCTTCCGCCCATGAGTCCATGCAAACTTCAGCCAAATTATGGTCTGATTTGATGTTCATGTGTCGAGCCGCTAACGATAATTGCGAGTGACCTTCTCGACAACCTTCATACAATGGCGTATTTGCAGCGTCTAACATCTGGTAGAAGTTCTTTGCTTCCCCAGTAGGTTCGTCATAAACATAATCATTTCCAGCTTGATCATGTTCATGTTGATATTCATTCAATGGCGTAGAACCATGAAATGCATCTTGAACCATTTCAGCGTAAACATTACTACCATCATGAATCTCTTCATTACCCGTACTAAATTGATCATTACCGGTACTAAACTGAGCATTTTCGTAATTAATACTACTACCTACTCCTACTACATTATAATCTTCCCCGTGTTCCGTCCACACGTAATATCCTTCCATAAATCCATTACTAAGTAAATGATTCCTTACGATATTAATTGGTTTGGGTCTACGCGTATTTCGACAATTAGCACAAGGGCAATATATTTTACCTCTACTACTGAGAGCAAAGTCTTGGACTGCTGCAAACCTCGTGAATTGTTCGACCCCCTCCACAAAGTCGGCGGATATATTTTTCGTAATTTGATCGAGCCGGTTGTACATCCAAGACCGCGATGAATAAGGCCACATTTTTTCCTCCTCAACTATTTTTCTTTTCTTTTTTTTTTCGTTTTTTTCACTCCCAAATCTTTTTCTTTTCTTTTTTTTCACTCCAAATCTTTTTTTTCCTCCTACAATATTTTTTTTATCCCGTATGATTTTGAATGAGAGAGAGAGAGAGATGAATGTGTAAGTGATACGGGGGAGAGTGAATCGTATATATAGGCAAAAAGATTTGCCACTACTTTGTGACGCCAACTAAAGCGTCACAAATATGTGACGTTTTAGCCTCTACTTTGCGACTACCGTTAGAAAAAATATCTTAGTTAGGTTCACTCGTGATTAAACACGTTTTTTTTTTGTTTCTTTCTTACCGACATTCATATCAATTTGTCTTCTTGTGCCGACATAGGATTTGCGACGCTTTAGTGACTCTTCCGGAGGCGTCGCTAAATTGTGACTCCTCTGATAGTCACAAATCCGTCACATTTTTGCGACTACTATAATCGTCTTCCAGGCGTCGCTAATTTGTGACTCATTTGTGACGAGCTCTGAACCTACTTTTAGGTGTCACAAAGTAGTCACTAATTGGCGACTACCTTACGACTAATTGTTGGCGTCGCAAATTAGCGACTAATGTGCGACGCCAGTTAGTGGCGTGGCAAATCAGTCGGAAATTCGTCTTAAAGTAGTCGCAAATATTAGTGACTGATTTTTCAGTCACAAACAGTAGTCACTAATAGACTGTTTTCTTGTAGTGAATATGTGAAGCGATCATATATCACTCTCTGATTAGGTCCGAAACTCGTTATAGTCGGACAAAACATGCTAAACAAGTCATAGAAGAGAAAATGATATTGCAATTCTGAATTAAAACAATAGATAATATAATCATTTTTTTATAGTAATGTCACAATAACTAATTTGCAGCTAACGTCATCCCAGTGTCGGTGGCTAAGACATTTTGCTTAGTGTAGGCATCTTCTAATCAAATATCACTATCAAATATCAACTCCAATATACAGAGCCAGTCTAAAAAATATTTCATATACTTTTTTTTGTAAATACTACAACAAATGAATAACGGATTAGATCAATCGTATTTGTCATATATTTTAAGCAATGTTCTTAATTTTGGAGGGCTCATAACCTTGCTAATGTCTTTTTTTGTAAAAGAACCAAAATGATCGTGTTATTGAGAAACAATGTTTTGTGGTACTGTGATATTTTACTACCAATATATATAGAACCTTACATCCTTTTTTCTTTTCATTTTGGAGACATTTATATAATAGGTGATAAGTAAATATATGATATATGTCATCTTGTTAGCCTAATGACGGAAAGAAAAAAAATCAAGTCATCTAAACTGATGTTAAACCAATAATTAGTATAAGGAAAAAAACAAAAGCCAATTCACCAATCATATATCTGTTTGTATTTCATATATTTAGAAGAGTTTTTCTTCAGGAAGGCAAGTCTGTGTTAGTTAAAGATTACAAAAGTCTTGTTCAACTCTAGCCATAGAAAAAATTATTCTGTACAGTTGAATTAGAATATTTCTTTTCGTAACCAATAAGAATAGTTCACATTAGGGATAGAATTATTATCTAGTATCCGTTACTATCCGCTCCGAAAATTAGAATATCCGTGGAGGCCGGATTCGGATTCGGATAATAAAACGGTAAAAAACGCTATGGATCCAACGGATCCGTCCCAACCCTAGTTCACATGGTAGTTCACATTT
The DNA here is from genome assembly GCA_963576765.1 of Draba incana. Classification (NCBI taxonomy): domain Eukaryota; kingdom Viridiplantae; phylum Streptophyta; class Magnoliopsida; order Brassicales; family Brassicaceae; genus Draba; species Draba incana. The sequence goes on from OY755216.1 coordinate 23,027,925, forward strand.
GAATTAGAATATTTATATTTGATCTAAATATCTAACTTAAAACTTTATTTAACGCATGGTGCTGGTGGATTTACCGAAAATGTCCACTTATTCATGTTCTAACGATTGGTCGACTAAATCAGCTAGTTCCTAGTCGTTTTTAACCGTCTGATTTTAGGAAATCAATTTTAACTATTATTTTTATATTTTTACACTTTTTCAAAATGAAACCTGTATCATTAAAAGTAATTTAGATATTGTAAGAAAAAAACCAGTAAAACATACAACAACGGAAAAATATAAAAAGTAATTGGCGGAAATTAATTTCAGACTAGTTGTTTAGTCGCTAATCAATCATCTAGATCAGGGGCGGACCCACGTTCAATGAGTTGTGGCACGTGCCACATACTCAGTATATAAAAAAAAACTGTAATATATTAAAAGAGTGTTTTCCTAGCTCAGTTGGTTGATGGAGGTTTTATGTGCCTTTGAGAATGGTGGTTCAAGACCACTATTTTATTTCATTGTTTTTTTTCCAAAGCAAAACTTTATTTCTTTAGTGTCTCACGGTTCCTAATATACTTTTTCGACTCTTCTTCTTTCTTTTTTTGTATTTGTTTTTTCATACACACACACACACATATATATATATATATATATATATTCTATATTTGTCACTATTTATATAAAATAGCAATTTAATTTATAAAAATGAAATCATTATACATCAAATACGATTTTTTATGTTAATGCCACTAAAAGTGAATAAACATCCAAAAATAATATATAATTTTATAGTTGGATTCAAATTTGCAAAAAAATATCAAAACAACATAAAACTTTGAAAATTGGTTTAGCATTTTCTTATAGTCATAATATATATTTAACTTAAATAAATTATATTAGTATATAATTATATTGTGCCCCACATAAAAAAAAAATCTGAATCCGCCACTGATCTAGATGATAAAGATGTTACTATTAAAATACCGGATCCTACCACAACTTGGTCGTATTAATATCATTTGTTATGGTATCGTCATAAGATTATAAGGGCATGTTCAATGGTGACATTTTGGGATCTTATGGAGTGTTCTTATAATATAAAATTATTAAAATAGTTGTAAAAGGAAAAAATAGAGTATTTTTGTGGGGTATATTGAGTGTGTGTTTAAATATAAAATTAATAAAAATTGAGTAAAAGGAAGAGAGAGTGTTTAAAAGGAAGAGAAAGGGATCTAATATTGGATCTTTTGGAGAGTGTGTTTAAAAGGAAAATGAAGAGATAGTATTTAAAAGTTGAGTAAAATGATGAAAGAGAAGGTATAAAGTTGATTAAAAGGAAGAGAGAGTGTTTGTTTTAATAATTTTATATTATAAGAACACCACATAATATCCCGTGAAATCTGCAGCTCTAAGTATACTAACCAATAACCATACCGTTTAAAGATTAACAACATGGAGTAAATAAAACTATTTAGAAAAAGAAACTGTCAACAAACAAGTGAATAGCATGTTTTATGTGAATTTGAATTCGAGTGGTAATACAACGACATTAGTACAAACGATCAAGATTTTGGAGGTTAATCAAGTGCCTTAATCAGTTGCAACCAGTTTATGCATGTTTCACGAAAATAAATTTATTGCAAGCAAGTAAATAACATCACCAGTCACGACAATAACCGCTTAAGGGAGGTTCGCCCTAACATAATTTGAAAAGGCAAACAAAACAAAGACAATTTTACAGAACTGGTTTTTTCATATACCAACAATATTTATTTATAACTTTATAAAAAAAAACCAATATTTATATATTTTTCTATACTGAAAAATAATATTATATATTATATAATTAAGTTCATTGTCGTATTGAAATTCTGACACTTAAATTCAAAGTGAATGGCTCCACCTAAATTAAATAAAGATTTGAAGCAGTGTTCAAATGTGAAATATATCTGCAAAATATATTTTCGTGTTGAACAAGCCCTCTTTCATGTAAACAATTCTAAACTATTACAAATTACAAAACTCTTTATTTGCTGCTAATCTTGTTTAATTGTATTAAAATAAAGAAACAAAACGTCCCTTCAAAAATTGCCTATATATTTCCCCGTTTGAACACGTACTAGTGGCAAAGATTGTCATCTCCAATCTACATTTATTTTTAAATATACATCCTTTCAGTATCATATACGTATATATATAGGTTAAAGAAAAGAAAAAAATGGTGTTTAAATTAGAAAAATCAAATCGAAAATTGAAATCAAAGGCGAAGCAAAGGAAAGGATTATGGTCACCAGAAGAAGATGAGAAGCTTAGGAGTTATGTCCTCAAATATGGCCATGGATGCTGGAGTAGTATTCCTATTCAAGCTGGTAATGTTTTTTCATAACTATCATAAGCTTTTCTCTTCTTTTAGAAATAAGTAACATTATGATTCATTGTATAGTTAGTTGATCTTATTTATAGTTACCATTATTTTCTGAGTTTAGATTACTTTTTTACTTCAGTATATAAGTATGGTCGGATGTAAAAGGTTTAATAAATAATTTTGGAACATAATTAGGACTTGCTTAAACTAAATGATTAATTGGTTTGACATATTCAGGATTACAGCGAAATGGGAAGAGTTGTAGATTAAGGTGGGTTAATTATTTAAGACCTGGACTTAAGAAAGGTTTATTCACTAAAGAAGAGGAAACTACACTTTTCTCACTCCATTCCATCTTAGGTAACAAGTAAGTCATTTCAAACTTTTTTTTTTGTTTGTCAACATTTCAAACTTTTTATAATCACTTCTAAATTTAAAAAGTAGGTTGGTTTTTCAAATAATGAAGTAGACCAACTATGATTTAGATTTATGGTTTAGTGCATATCAGGGTTTGGATTTTGAAGTTTAGGTTTTCTCTAAATTTTAATATATTTTAATATTTGTCCTGTCCTCATAATAATTTTTTTTTAAAAATCTTCGAACTTGGGGCCGAAACATTAATCTCCGTTGGTCCGGAGTCAGTCTTTAGTCCAATATCTTGTATTTTTATTGAACAAGAGGCACAAAGGAACCAACTCTAAATGTCCTCATAATAGTTGTATTTTTTTTTTTTACTAGATGGTCTCAAATATCGAAATATTTACCTGGAAGAACCGATAACGAGATCAAAAACTATTGGCATTCTAATCTAAAGAAGATTGTAACTTCGACACTAAATGAAACAAGAACGACTCAAACACCTTCTTCAGTCACAAATTCGGTTGAGGCCTTGCAGTGTAAAACCGGAAAATATTCATTGACCGATGTTGGAGAATCATTTAATGCTCAAATCCCAAGCTTTTCGCCAAAGCTTGTGTTCTCGGAATGGTTAGATCAAAGTTTGGTTGTGGATCTATCACCTCAAGACCTTATTGTACCGGAAAAGAGAGAATTTACAGGAACAAGTGATTTTCATTACTCGGAGGACAACATTTTGAATGATTTCATACCAAATTCATATTTTTCATTGGATGAGATACATGGGATCGAGTTCTGCAGTTCCTTATCCGACAATTTTATATTCGATGGCCTCATCAATAAGCAACGATCAATGTAGAGGAGAAAGAGTCCAACGCAAGAAGAGTTTATGGATAACTTTAGAAAGAGAATAAAAAAGAGTAAATAATACACTTTAGCTAAGACTTTATATCAAAATTGTACGTCATTTCAAAACCCTATAATGTCAATCCATTTCTTATGTCATGTGTATGTAATTATTTGAAAACTATATAACAAGAGTTAAATTAAAGAACTATTATATCCAACTCATAACCCATCAGATCAGACCAGTGTTGGGTTGGGACCAGTTGGTTTAAACCGGTTTTTAACTGTGTAACAAAGATAATAAAACTCACAGATGCTATATAAACGAGTATCTCAAATTGGGACGAAAATATTATAGCAAAGTAACCAAAATAGGTGCATTAAAACATTAAATTCAGAAACTCCAATGCTAATGTCTCCATAGATAAAGGAAAGGGTAATAACAGAGTTCAGCTCTATCCAGAAACATAAACTAACATCAAAAACGCCTTACACTCCGGTGAAAGCCTTCTTTCCGATAGCGGAAGAGCCAGCTGGAATAACCTTCAACACGTTGAACCTGACAGTCTTCGACAATGGCCTATAATTACCAACAGCAGAAGATGATCAAACCAACTGTACAAAAAAATCAGAATCAATAGACATTGTTGTTGGACTGAATCGAATCTTTACCTGCATTGGCCAATGATGACATGGTCTCCTTCCTTGACACGGAAGCACGGTGAGACGTGAGCAGGGATGTTCGAATGCCTCTTCTCATACCTGAAGAAGAAGAAAAAGGATAATACTTTACTTAACCATCACTATAAAAAAAGTCATATCAACAAAATGAAGACACAGAGTCATGTATGTAAGCATTACCTCTGATACTTTTTGACATAGTGGAGGTAATTCCTTCTCACGATGATGGTCCTCTGCATTTTGGCACTGTGGCAAGTTCCGGCTAAGATACGGCCTCTAATGGAAACAGTTCCAGTGAATGGGCATTTCTTGTCAATGTAAGCACCTATTCCATACGAAACAAACACAATCACATGAGAATCTGACTTATGGATATACGAGTTCCTAACAAAGCTATTTTTTTTCTTAATTCCACTAGTTTGATCATTTCCCAATCTTCTAATTCAATTCCAAAATGCCAAGGTAATGAAAATCCAATGGAGAATCAAATCTATCAAGGAAATGTTGGTTTCGTTGGTCTCTAAATCCAAGAATGCACTTAATCACATAGCAAGATACTATCAAACCTTAAGATTTTGCTACGTACAGTGGATTTAAAGGCCATGGATCTATCAATTACCTAAAATGAAATCCCAAGAGAGTAAAAGCAAGCAAACAAACCTTCAGTGGCTTCACGAGGAGTTTTGAATCCTAAACCGATGTTCTTCCAGAACCGGTTTCCTCCTTTCCCAGGTCGCTTTCCCTTTCCAGATTTCTTCGAGCTGATAAACAACGAACCAATGTAAATAAATTCGAATCTCGAATAGCATAACATCAGAGAGAAATCGATTCCGGAAATTACCAGAGGAAGACCTTGGGTTGCTTGAGAAAAGCTTTCTCAGTCTGAAAAGAAGAAAGACAATGAGAATCACGAAATGAATATGAAACGACGGATTGAAACGAGGAGGAATCGATCAAATAACCTGTTCCGCCATGGCTGATGCTTGCTCCCGAGGTGAGGATGAAGGAGACGATGGAGCGGCAGCTACGATTAAAAGCTTCGAGGAAGAAAACCCTAGCTTATAAGTGTGTTGTATATATACGAAACCTTATTGGGCCTTTTAATATATTTGGGCCTTGCTGATATAATGCTCTAAAACAAGGCCTGATTGAATATTGGTCGGGATTGTTTTATAGTATTTGGTTTCGGGAAAATAATATTAAAATGAAATCTATATTTTTTTTCTTTTTTCTTTTTGGTCAAGAAAATGAAATCTAAATTAAAATATATATATATATATATTCGTTACAATTATTTTCGTAAATAAATTTTGTTTGTTTTTTCATTTTGTATAATGAATCAGAGTTTAATCGTAAAAATACCTAAAATTACATGTTTTCGTTACCACTAAGAAATCTAGATCCTCTAGCACCCATATCTTCGATATGCTCGAGAACCTCTAGCGGATGGATCCTCTAGCACCTCTAGCGGATGGATCGAAACCTTAATCAATTTATGGTTCCATGTTTTTATTCTTTTTGCCATGGAATCATATGTATAGGCTTATAATATTATATTGTAATCCTAAACTATTTTCATTTTAATGAAATATTTACCATTTAGCAAAAAAAAAAAAAAAAAAATGACTTAGATCCGATATTTTTTTATTAAAATCTTGAATAAGGCTTATTAGTACATTGGTTTGTTATGTGGTCACTTGTATCATGAGAGTTGAGGAACAAAATAATTGAGAGTTTCATTACATTTAGTAAACTGAAAAGAAGCCTTTCAAGGAAAAAGCTATAAATGAGCAAAAAATTGTTACATTATGGTCATGTTGCTTACTGATGTTGCCAAACTAAACCAACAACAACCACCTAAACCACAAAATTAAACAAAACCTTTTATTCCCTTTCTTTCTTCAAATTAATAACAAATGAGACCAATAAAGCAAGCGACAATAAATTTCATTTCTTCATATCAATCAAAAACATCCAAATAGCTTTGTTGGTGCAGTTCCTGTGGCGCGGTACTTTGCAGCCACGCCTTGAGGACATCTTCCCCGCGTTTAGCTTCAGTAATCGCTCTCTTTTCTTCGGCTTCTTTGTGGATTAGAGCTATTTTGTTCTTCATTTGCTCCGCGTATGCACCTTTCTTCTTAATCAGTTGCTCCTATATATTATCATCATTTTTTCGATTTTCAGGGAATAATTAGAAGAATCTAAATTGTGGTATTATTTCATGTAAAGTCAAAAAGAACAAAAATGGAAGAGTAATGAATAATCCATTTACCTCCATCTTTTTTAGCTCAGCTTCCACATTGGCCTTCTTGCTGTTTTCCCAAGCTCCAATTGAAGAAAGCTTCTTCTGAGCTCTGTGTCATAAAATTATCAAGTTAACATTATATACAAATACAGAGGAAAAACATGTATTATTTCCAAAAGCTCATTAAGAGCTTTAAACTTCATTCTTCTTTGAGATTTTATTCAAAACAGAAACAGAAGAACCCACTTGTTCTCCACTTTGGATTTCTCAGCCTCTTCCCAAGCTTTGATGAGAGACGATCTCATTTCTGCCTCGAGTCTTACCAAAACAGCATCTTCACACCATTTATTTTACATAAACACCAAAAATAATCAGAAATTGCTAGGCAAAAAATTAACAATAATGATGCGGTAAAATTTAATTACAGTATATAAAGTAACATTCACATATGTGCCTTAAAGTATGATTTTTATTTCCTGATTATGTATTGATCATTATCTAATTATTTAATTACCTCGGTAAACTGAACCTTCTTTCTTCTCTTCTTCTGGTTCTTCTGCAATGACAACAAAATAAACAATATAAAATTGCTCCAGATATACTATATTCAGTGAAAGATTGTAACGCCCGTGATCCAAAATGGGTTTTCTGGAGGCCTGTCGATCGATAGGATTGGGTGTCTGTCGATCGACACGGGTGTTTGCCTTACGAAGATTTTGGGCAGAGAGGTCCCTGTCGATCCACACAGGGTGTGTCGATCGACACGAATTAAAAATCAGACTTAGGGTTTCGATTTTCTGATTCGGTTTATTGTGGTTTGGGTTAAGGAAAACCCTAAGCTCGTCCTTATAAGCTTTGTTCTCGTGAGCCGTCGGGATCAGTGGGTTTCTAGAGAGAAAAAGTGAGAAAGGAAGAGTTTTCGAGTAGAAATCGCTCGTGTTCTCGAGGATTCGCCGTTCGTTTGTTCCGGTGATCGCGTGTGGTGATTCGTGGCTCTTTTCCTCTCGGTTCCAGCGAGGAATCAGTGAGTTGGTGGCAGTGATCAGTCTTTTCGTGTTCGTTTCTTAGGCAAATCCGCTTCAAAACTCAAGGTGAGTACGTGATTGCTAGGAAGAGCATATAATCGGATATTAGGATTGTGTGATTATTGTGAATTCGTTTTTCGTATTGGATCTGTGATTTCGTGATTGATTGCTGTGTGAATTCATCATATATTGTCGTTGTATCGTTTCTAGAGGAATCGAGACGAGCCGTGTGAGGATTTGGCTCGGGTTCGGTTCTGGCACGACGTGTCGATCGACACCTGCGGGCAGTGTCGATCGACACCTTGCGGGAAAAATGATACCGATTTGGTCGAGTGTCGATCGACACCAGGTTGGCGTGTCAATCGACACCCGATATTTGGTTGATGAATTTTTTTTTGTGTGTTTTAATTTAGTTAATCTGAGTTGTTAATTAAAAAGGAAATGTTAATTAAACTGAAAATGGATTTTGTTTTAATCTGGGAAATTAGTTTAATTGAATTTTAAATCGCGTATTAAATTGGGATTTGTATTATATGTTTTTTTTTTATTGGCGGGATGACCGCTCCACTGAGTATTTATGATAATACTCACGCAACTCTATTTTTTCTTTTGAGTTGTAGGTAAAGGAAAAATGTGACTGTGGAATCGAGGCCGGGAGAAGAGGATGATAGGGTCGTTTGTTTTGCATTGTTTAGTCTAGTGAACCAGTTGGTTAGATTGCTAGATATTTTATTTGCATTCTTGAATTCTGGTGTTGGATTTAAAAATGGTTAAAAAGAATTATTTATTAAATGGATTATTTTATTTATTTATTTATATTATTTTCCGCAGTAGAAATGTTAGTTTAAAAAAAAAAAAAAAACTTGGTGTTACAAAGATAATAATAACATTTTGCCTAAATTTGTTTGACATAATAACATGAACTAAATTACGAGGAGAAATAAACTGTAGTAACAAATATTAATCACGTATAAAATGCTCATTAATTAGAAAGAAATGAGATATAAATAGTTTCTACAATTTAAATATGTAAAGGAAAAAATTTAAACGACATATTACTTGCAACGACGAGAACAGTAGCTTTAGAATCATCAGATTTCTCATCCGTAGACGGTGGTGATGGGTCCAACGCGGTGGTTTCGGGCTCTGTGACCTTCTGCTCCTCTTGAGTCATGTTGTCGTTAGGTTGCTACAAAATTATGAAAGAAACAATAATCTTATAACTTTTTCTGATTACTTTCAGAATGAATTATAAATTCGATTATTTAATAGAGATTGTGAAAAGTGAGCTGGATTAAGCAATGTCCTGTCTCTCGTTGGCATATAATAACTTTCTAATTTTTCTTTCTTTAACGCAATTATTCGTTACAGAAAACAAAACAAATGTGATTATTACCAGTTTATTGTTGTGCATGCACGATCATAATTGTTTAGCACAAATTCCTTAAAAACACCTAAAATAATAGTATTAAAAAATCAAGGGTAAAACTGCATTTAAAAGGCCATGGAAGATGCATACACAAACTCAAGATATTATACCGAGCCGTGTCTTTTGCAATTGCATTGCCTATCTCTCAGACCTTTGACCATCATGTAATGTCTGCAACAACATTCAGAAGCTAGCTCATATTCAAATTTGCACATATTGTTTTTTTTTTTAAACAAGTTAATCGCAGCTTGTAATTCATGTATCTTCGGCTCATTACTCACAGACAATCGATCTTGAGCATCTGTCCATAGTTGATATGCATTCAATAAATCCAAACTTGTTCAAGGCTGTCTTGAAAACAACAAACCAAATTAAAGATGTTACTCAGAATGTGATAGATTATGCAGATTGATTCTGATTTGGTCATGATTTTTAAAGTATTTGTTTGGTACATAGATATTTTTGTGAACTGTTAAATGCAAAAAAAAAATACATAGATATTTTTGTTATTATCTTAGAGGTACGACAATTAGGCACGTATAAACCTCTCGTACCGAAGATTGGAGTGGATAAATTTATTTGAAGTTTCTCCAATGACAAGATTCGAACCTGAGATCAATGCGCATCTTTATATAAGGTCCAAAATTTCATTTGAAGTTTTAGAGTTTTATGTTAGTGTTAGTTTCAAGGTTCACAATTTTATGCTCGATCATCTTCAACAATATTCTATATTTTACTCTAAAATCTGTTAGAAAATAAAATATTCTTCAACCCGAATCTTTTTCCAGTTATAAAATAGAGTAACTGTCAAATCTAGAAAATATGCCGAGGACAATTTTTTATTGTACTAGAATTCACTCGCACTACGCGCGAGTAGCTTTCTACAATTTTAATACATTTCAAGACATATAGTTTGATTTATCTAACAATTTAATACTTATATATAACAAAACCAATCAATGTTTTAAAAATTAAAAATAGCGATTGGTTTGAAATGAATAAGTGTTTTTTTCTTATCTATATGATATTGCATGAATATAAATTAGAAATTATTGATTACTATTTGAAAAGGTATATCATTGTTTAAAACTTTGTTAGTTGTATATGTAAAATTGATATTTTTATATATCTTATCTACAAATTATAGTATTTTAATGTACAAATATTCTACGCCATCTGTTTCTTATTATAAGATGTTTTAGAAATTTTTTTTTATCACAATATAAGATGTTTTCATATTTCTATGAACTTTTTACTTTATTGAAAATTGTGTAACCAATAGCATTATGCAATATTTTTTTTAATTGGTTGAATTGTTTATATTTAATAAATTTTTTTACTCTGACGTAAATTTAAGTTTCATTTTCTTTAAGTTTTTAGATATTTTTTACTCTGACTTTTGATTAGTAATATTACTAATATGAAATTACTTATTGAATAAAAAACTTAGTGATTTAATGTAAAGTTAAAAATATGAGTTAGTTTTTCATACACCGACTTAGTAATTTAATTTTCCATTGTTTTCAAGATATTCTTACATGATATAATATATTTACATATGAATTATTCTCTTTCGCGTGAAAAGTATTTAGATTTCCCATGTATGTCCTCATGCTATTATAGTTACATTCTATTTTTGGGTTAAAAAGAAAATCACAAAAAAATCTTTAACTTTTTGAGCTTATAATATTTTGGGGCAAATATTTCTAATTTGAGTACCTATTAATTTCTCCTGTTCTCTTTTGCCCACTAATTATGTATAATAGCAATAATTATTTTAACTATATCTGAATTTAATTTATTTTCTCTTTATAAAATGTAACACTTATCAACCTATATTTTGCTTTATAAATTGGTTATAAAAAGTGCTATACAACTTGTGACACCCCAGTTTCAGAGCATATGCGGTATATGCGGAGAGGCTTAAAAAAATTGATTTGGCTACCTATATCACAAAAGTGCACTTATCTTTTCGGTCACAGGTCTTGAGAGAACTCCAGAGTTAAGCGTGCTTGCGCTGGATTAGTTTCAAGATGGGTGACCTACTGGGAAGTCATTTCCAGTATCGTGTGAGTGAGGTCAAAATACGAGAAAAGATCGCGTGGTGATTTGCAGGGTCAGTAAACATGATTTCTGAGCCTCCCGGACTAACGCACCGGCCGTCTGACATGGGTGGGCCCATGGGCCGAGAGTTGACATGGGGACCCATTAGGAGATGAGGATTTCTCCCGAGGGGATGAGGATTTCCCCTACGACGGCGGTTGGGACGTTACACAACTTTACCTAATTAAATATTTAGATTATAATATATAGTATTACCATATTTTGAAAATAAAGAATATGAAATATTCAAATTTTAAAATTTTACCACGTATTGTACCCAAAATATTTCAGTTAAGATTCTAATTACACTTTATATCAAAAAACAAATTCAATTGCTTAATAGCATGGAGATTTCTCCTCAACTTATAATTGTATTTAAAATTTCTTAGTTGATAAAAATAAAATCACAAAACATTACGTTCCTAATTATTTAAAGAGAAATTTTGAGTTATGTCACTCTTTCCATGCCACTTTTCAAATATGCCACTGTATTACAATCATGCATTTGTTTGAAAATAATTACCAGCGTGCCACTGTTCACTTAAATGAAAAAAAAATAATCTATTTTTCTCTTTCCCCTCTCACGTCCATCTCCCAGATCCAAAATTTTATTTCTCATCCAAATTTCATTTTTTCTATCACTGAATTCGATTCTCGTCATCTCTAATTTCACTATCTCTGATCTCTGTCTCGATTTTCACTAAGAAGATTTGAGAAGACGAGAAAATTTGAGAAGATTTCCGCTAAGATTCGAGCAGATTTAGGAAGAAGAAGAAGAAGAAGATCTCAAAGCAAATTCAAACACAAACGACTGTAAATTTTCGAGTTTGGGTTAACTATTATGCATTTAGGGTATAGATTTGGAGGGGGGGGAGGGATGGGGTAGGGTTTTGCCTTTACTTTATAAAACTGTAAAAAAAATCTTATAAAACTGTTACAAAAAATTATAAAGTTTTTAAAAGGTTTAGTAAAACTGTTAAAAAAACCTTATAAAACTATTTAAAAACCGTGTAAAACTGTTTATAAGGTTTTTGTAAAGTTTTATAAGGTTTTTAAACAATCTTACAAACCTTATAAAAACCTTATAAACCTTTTAAAAACCTTATAAACCTTTTAAAAACCTTATAAAACTTTACAAAAACCTTATAAATTATTAAACTGTTTAGTTTTTAATGACATGTAAAAAGTCTTATAAAACTGTTTAAAAACCTTATAAAAATGGGAAAACCCGAAAAATATCAAAAATCCAGATCTGACCCAGAAAATCACCAAAACCCAGATCTGACCCAAAAAATCACAAATCGAATCTAAAATCTCAAATTTGTAACCAAAATCGAATAAAAAGCTTAGATTCGTAACCAAAATCGAATCAAAACCTCAAATTTGTAACCAAAATCGAATCTAAGAAAACAAAATTCATAGAGTAACTTCTTCTTCTTCTTCCAATCCAGAAAATCAAAGTCGATTTAGAAGAAAAAAATTTATGAAGATTTACGTTGATGAGAGAAAATCGAAAATCCTAGATCTATTCTTAATGCTTTTGCGTTTAATTGAGTCAAAGAGAGAATCAAAAACTTTAGATCTATAACCTAAATCTGATTTGCAATTTTAGGGAAGATTAGTTTTTGAGAGATGATTTTTGGATATGGAATCGTGAAAAAGAAGAAGAAGAAGTCAAATCTGTTTTTTTTTTTAATTTTAATGAACAGTGGCACGCTTGTAATGATTAGGTGAACAATGGCATATTTGATCAAAATTTTGCCAAGTGTGGCATATTTGCAATTGCCCCATATTTAAACTTATATTATATTTTTGTAAATAATTTTAATATTTTTTTAGAAAAATGATATTTTCTCTTCTTATTTTTACTTCTGTTATGTATAATTACCCTAATTGTTTTAAGGATACTTTCAAACATAAACACAAACGACTGTAAATTTTCGAGTTTGGGTTAACTATTATGCATTTAGGGTAAAGAATTGTGGGGAGGGTGGGGGGGGATGGGAGTCGAGTTTCACTACAAGAAAACACTGCCGATTCCGACGGCTAAAACCTACGAATTCCAAAATTCTAAGATTTTGAGATTACGGGATTTTTGGAATTCAAAAATTTATAGGAATTTGGGAATTTCAGATTTTGGGATTTTGGAATTAGTTTTGTGATATATGGACTTAGGGATTTATGGGAAATTGTAAATTTTCAAATTAAAGTTTATGGATTTAGATTTGGTTGCGAAATTGACATTTATAATTGGACAATTTTTATTAAAGGGCATACATTTCTAATTTGAAGGATTTAACGGTTTAAATTTTTAAAAATTTTAAATTAAAGGATTTAAAGGTTTAATAAATTTTTAATTTTGTGGGATTTCAAGTTTTCAATTTTAGTATTTTTAAATAGTTTTAAATTTTAAAGGTTTAAATTTTTTAATTAATGTTATAGAATTTTAAAATTTAAAGGATTTTAAATGATATTCTTAAAATATTCTTTAAAAATTTTAAAAATCACCAAAAATCAAAAAAACAGTTGAAAATTATCTTAAACTCTTCAAAATTCCAAAATTAGTGGAAATGGATTGTGTTGGAAATTGACATTTATAATTTGGACAATTTGTATTAATGGAAATAAATTATTAAATTTGAAGGCTTTAAAGGTATAAATTTATAAAAATTTAAAATTAAAGCATTTAAAGGTTGAATAATTTTTACATTTTTTAGGATTTCAAGTTTTAAATTTTAGTATTTGTAAATAGTTTTTAAATTTTAATTTAAAATGTTCTATTAATGTTATAAATTTTTAAAATTTAAATGATTTGAAATGATATTCTTAAAATATGCTATATAGGATATCTTAAACTCAACAAAATTCCTAAATTAACAAAATTATGTACAACCCTACTTTTATAAATTTCTAAAATTTTCATCAACCCTAAACTTTTTAATTCCTAAATTTGTAAATTCCAAATTCAAAACAATTCTCATACAATTTCCAAATTCACAACAACTCAAGAAAATTTCACAAAAACTCTATCTAATCTCCAAATTCAACAACAATTTCACAAAACCTCTATACAATTTCACTATAACTCTATACAATCTCCAAATTCAACAAAAATTTAACAAAAACTCTACACAATCATTTAAAATTTACATAGGTTTGAATTTGGTGAAAGATTTGGAGGAAGAGGGTGATTCGTGGGCAAATCGGCGGTATCACGGAGAGAAAACGGCGGTTTGAAGGAGAGAATTTTTTTTTTGAGGAATGGAATCGGGGAAGACGAAGTGTGGATATTTATAACAGTGTCCGACGGAATTCCGACGAAATTCCGACGGAATTCCCGCTTTGGCGATGATACCAAAGATTATTGGCGGCAAGAGAAATTAGAGTTTCCGTCGGAAAAAAAGACGGAATTTCGACGGTCATTTATTTTATATATATATAATCGTTTAAATAAATTTTTTTCTATTCAATTTGTAAATAAAATAAATAACCGTCGGAATTCCGTCTTTATATTCCGACGGAATTCCGAAGGATATTTATTTTATATATATTTCAATTAAATTTATAAATAAAATAAATAACCGTTGGAATTCCGTCGGAAATTCTTCATTCGTTGAGCTTAATGTGGGTTTTTGGGAGATTGAAGAACTGATTTGGCCATTGTTCAAGAGCTTACAAAGAAAACTAAAAAAAATCCCTCAAGCCTTTAATCCTCTGCAGTTCTACCTCATTCTTTATATTTATGGTTCGCTTCATGCATGGCTTCTCTTATTTACTAGAGCTTCACCTAACTCCTTCTAGAAATCTTAATTGTCTGCATTTTTTTTATTTTTGTATTTGTCATTAAATAGGTGATAACCAACCACATCAAGTATTGAAATAATATTGTACAACTTATTATTATTATTATTATTTTTCTGTTCTGTTTTCCCAAACCCATGAATCCCACATGTTCTATCTATGTTGCCTTGGTTTTCATAAATCTTACATTATACTTACAATAGGAATTTAAATACGAAAATAGTAACATATTACACATAACAACATTATCCGGTTACACGCGTACAATAGATAGTAGGAAATTATTTAACACAAAAGCAACATAAATTATTTATTCTTCATCGGATTCTGGAACTGTTTCATATTCGTACCTAGTATTTCCTTCATCTTCCTCCTCCATGGTGCATACTTCCGTTGGCTGGTATTCAGCAATCATGGTATTGGCACCGATTATCTGTTTCAAAACTAAAATTAGTTAACCATTCTCAAAAATATTTATAAACGTATGGTGTAAGTACCTTAACAATGATCCACTCTATGATGTTTAGGTACTTTGGGTTCCTATCAAAACGGCAAATAGTAACATTCTTGAGGATGACCACCGCACCGACAGCAGTCGTGAGTCTGTACTCGTCATTCTTGAATATGTTATGGTGCATGGTTCCCTCGATTATTCCCGATGGATCTTTTAAGGTTACAAGCAGATCTCCATTGTCATTGGGGGTCAAACTAGAGAGCATAGCCACAATCTGATAATTAAATAGAATATACTTGTCAGATCAATTGTTTCTCTAAATGTTAATAAAATTGGACGGAAACGTGAACCTTTTTTATATTCACAAATTGTGAATGCGGGGCTTGAATTTCAGCAACCTCTGTCCAGAATGGTGTGCTCCTATTGTGATAAGAACCTACATTTATGAATGATAGATTTTGTATTTGTTAGCTACAATCATTATATAACAATATATTGTAAAAGTAATAACGGTAATTTTATATATATATATATATATACCTTCACGGATTATGTAATCGATAGTAGAAGTCCACCGAGGACTACTAAAATCCTGGTCGGCTTGTGGTGCCTCGTTAATGACCTCATAAACAAAATCTTGTGTTGGGCGAGTTTGCGAACTTTCACCTCGCACCACCCTTGCATCATGAGCCCTCTTCCGAAAAATTCCTCGCCTTACGACTTGGCCAGGTCCCTATATTTCGGGCGTTTGTTTCATGGATCGTTGAGTTTGGTGGAGTGAAATTGTCGGTTGAGCATCTATGAAATTTATGTTATCGTAAGGAGGGCTTGAAGGAACAAGAGTTGTGTTTGGAGGGTTTTGACCGGGGGCTCGGTTTTCCATATAGTAGGATGAAAGATCTCTGTTTGCCATTACCCACTTGAATTTTTCTGTGTTTTGAAATTGTGTTGAAAATTTTTTATGAAAGAATGGGAAAATGAGGAAACTTATGTACAACGGATAACCGTCTGATTTCCGACATAACACCCCACCAATCCGATCGGCCACTACACTTCATCTAATAACCAGTCAAACTCTGCCGACATAGGTCCATCGGAAATATGTCAGTACAGGGAACCAATCAAACTTTGCCGACATAGGTCCGTCGGAAATCCGTCAGTACAGGTGACCAATCAAACTTTGCCAACATAGGTCCGTCGGTAATCCGTTAGTACAAGTCACCAATCAAACTTTGCCGACATCGTGTAGTCGGTGTTAATTCCTTCGGTAATACAAACGGAATACAGACGGAATACCGACGGTTTTTACATATAACTTCTACTATAAATACAGCTGATGGAGTGTATATCTTCTACACATCTCAATAACACAAAAATGTCTTCTACGTCTCCTAATGAAGACGCAAATACAACATCCGAGGGTAAATTTTTTTATAATCCAAAATACTCGTGGGAAACCCCTGGTCATTGCGACGAATTCACTCAAGAAATTCCCACTTACTCGTGGGAATTTGATACGTGCTCACCAATCAATAAAGAAGATTCGACATCAACAATAGTGCCTGACACCTAATGCTCGCCAAACATCCACCACATTTACGATATGCAGCCACAATGTCCTGACCATAAGCGGGTTATCGAAGCCGATCAACCATGTGAATTGATGGAAAATTCAGATACTTACGGTGCAAGTGGTTCAAACGTATGTAAGGATCAGTACTATGGTTATGAATTCGCCCAAAGCCCAGAAAAGCCAAACTTAAATTTAGATGTTGATGCAATCAAAAGTAAATTGTCCGACGGATTTATAGATTCTGCACAAAAGGATCATTACTATGATTTTGAATTCGCCCAAAGCCCAGACAAGCCAAACATAAATTTAGATGTTGATGCAATCAAAAGCGAATTGTGCGACGGATTTGTAGATTCTCCAGCAAAGAAAAAAAAGGGAAAGCACATCAATAAATAGTTCTAACAAAAGGTAATTTCGGTGTGGAAACAGACATATGATTGTAAAATGAGGAGTTTATTATGTACTTGTATCGTAACGGTTGTGTGTTAAAAATTTCAAACTCTCTAATGTACTTGTTTATTTCAGCTGTTTTAAATTTTATGTTTCATTAAATATAATGTTTTATTGGAATTGCAATAACATTATTTATCGTTAATTAGTCATCGAACATGACTATATATATAGTATTAAATAATATGATATATGGAACACACAATTTTGATAGAACAACATGCATTAATAAGCAAATATTTATTCCCAAATAATTATTCTGAATCTCCGGAGAAACCTTCACTAGGGATGGAGTCTGAACGTCGTCAAATTCTCCACTTGTTTCCTCTTCGTCCGAATGCACTAGATCATCCCCGACATGAGTGACATCAACGACAAGGTCGATGTTATTCATCTCCTCAACTGGTGACATTTGTACACTTCTCGATGGTTGTAGAGCATCATGTTCTGGAACTCTATAGATTTTTCCTCTAGGGTTTATTGCAGTTACTGTGATCCACGGATCTGTACGGTAGGCAACTCGAGGATATGGAATGTAGCAAACCTATTAATAATTAGTGGTTATTGATAATATACATGAACAAGAAACCTTAACAATGAGTAAGTAGGTAAACATATTACTGTATTGATACTTGGTCTGCTTGAGACGCAAGGATAAATGGATCATAATACTGTAGTTATCGAAATAACACCAAGAGGGTCAACTCGAACCCCTCGACCATTGGATGGGTCATACCAATCGCACATAAACACAATGCACCGCAAGTCCAACATTCCTGGATAGTGGATTTCCAAGATTTCTTTTAAAATCCCATAGTACATGGTATCACCGGATTGCGCCGAAATACCATAGTCCTTTGACGTCCTTCCTCACGGATCCTGAACGAATATTCCCTAGTGCAAAACCCGCGATATGAAGTCGCGGTGCTGCGTTACCCATGAACAAAGTCCACTAACCATGTTGGGATTGATTCACCACGTGCTATACTGTCAGACACCTAAAAAATAATATATGTAAGATATAAGTAACATATGAACGTGAAAACATGTAAAAGTAAGAGTAAGTAATTATCTTAAACTTACATAACATGGCAACCACCCCGAAAATTCTTCATCTTTTAAGACAACAAGTTCAGCATCTGTCTTATCAGAATGGTATTCACTGGCGAGAGACATGTAGATCCTGTAATATAACAGTCGTTAGTTGATGAAGGTATATATATAATTCCATAAATTTAGCATAATAACTGATATACCTTTCGTACTTCAAAATGTCGTCACAGTTTCTTAGGATATACGTATGCAAATGTGTGACCTCTTGTTCTGATAGTTTGCGTTTCTTTCCTTTTCCAGTTGCTCGACCAACTTGGGCAAACAACTCAGGTACAACCACGGCATAAACAGCTTTCTCACCTCTATCATCATGTCTGGCAGGACGTCTCGCCTTAGTACGAACTTCCGATGGAAAGTAATATTCGGCAAAGTGTGAGACTTCTTCGTTTAGGCTCTGTTGAACAATAGATCCCTCAACCTTGCTCAAATTTTTTACCTTTTTCTCCAGGTGGAACATGTAACGCTCAAACGGATACATCCATCGGTATTGAACAGGGCCTCCTAAGGCTGCTTCTCGTGTGAGGTGAATAGGAAGATGTTCCATAACGTCCAAAAAGGACGGTGGAAAAATCTTCTCAAGATTACAAAGGAGAGCCGGGATATTGGCCTCCAAGTTACGTATCCCATGGACGGTAAGCGTTCTTGAACATAAATCTCGGAAGAATGCACCAACGCCTATAAACGAAAATTAAACAAGTTAGCTAGTACATATATAGTAATATTATGGTAGTAAGAAAGTAATGGGAGTACGAAATATACCTCCAATTACTTGGTGGATTAGTTCTGGAATAAGATATACAAATACAAATGGAAGAAGACGCTGCATCACGACATGACAATCATGACTCTTCATTCCTATAAAATTCCCTTCAGTCGAATCCACGCAATTACGTAGATTAGATGCATAGCCGTCTGGAAATTTACAAATTTTGTGAAGCATTCAAAAAATACTTCTTTCTGCCCATCGTCTAACCGGTACGCAGGCATCGGTAATCTACAGTTACAAACACGTAGAGATTCCCTTGAAAAAACCAATGGCAAGTCTAATCTAGACTTCCAGTTGTCTTTTGTCTTCCCTGGAACGTTTAAGATGGTGTTCATGATGTTGTCAAAGAAATTCTTTTCAACATGCATGACATCTACATTATGGCGCAGTAGATGGTCTTTCCAGTAAGGCAATCCCAAAAAGTACTCTTCTTATGCCAATTGTGATATTCCCCACAACCGTCGACGGGTAATGGCCATTACCCCACATTCAGGAGTTTGCTCTGCACCAAAATCTCGTAACTGTTCCAATATGCTGCGACCATCTATCTCAGGAGGTGGACCATGTAACACTTGTACATTCTTCTTGAAATATCTTTTAGACCGATGATATGGATGATTTGGCGGTAAAAAACACCTATGGCAATCAAACCATGAAGTCTTCCTTCTGTGCTGCAATTGGAATGCTGAAGTATTGTCTTGGCAATAAGGACATGCCAATCGTCCATGCGTTGTCCATCCAGATAACATACCGTATGCCAGAAAATCGCTTATGGTCCACATAAGAACCGTACGATCTTGAAATTCTAATGGACTGAAACATCAAATGCCTCGACACCATGCTCCCACAACATCTGCAACTCATAGATCAATGGTTGGAGGAATATATCGAGTGACCGTCTTGGATGATCTGGCCCGGGAACTAGAATTGAGAGAAACAGGAACTCTTGCCGCATGCACATAGAAGGAGGTAAATTATAAGGTGTTACGATGACTGACCACAATGAATATTTTCTTCCATGCTTTCCAAATGGGTTGAAACCATCGGTGGATAAGCCGAGGTATACATTCTGTCGTTCATATGCAAAATCTTGATATACGGATTGGAAGTGTTTCCACGCCTCCGCGTCATAAGGATGCGTGATATCTCTATCTTGACTATGCTCTGCATGCCATCTCATAGCCTTAGCTCTGCAGTCTGATTTGTATAGCCTCTTCAACCTCTCCGTTAAGGGTAAATACCACATCCGTTTAAATGGAAGCTTCGCCCTACCACTTGTGTCCTGGAACCGTGGTTTGTGGCAAAATTTACATTTATTTTGGTTTTCGTCTTCTCTCCAGTATATCATACAGTTGTCGATGCACACATCTATAACCTGGTAGGGCAAACCAAGACCGGCAACAAGTTTTTGGATCATGTAATATGATCCGGGGGACAGATTATCTTCTGGCAAAATATCTTTCAAGAACTCGGCGAATGCATCAACACATCTTCGGACAAATTATAATCAGTCTTCAGGTTCATCATCCTACTAGCAGAAGATAGCGGTGAATGACCATCCCAACAACCGATGTATAGTGGTTGCTTTGATGCGTCTAACAGATCGAAAAACCTTCGAGATTCTAAATTAGGTTCTTCAACCCTATCACCCTCATGATACCCACCCGATTGCAAATTCTCTCTAAACGCATCGTTAACTATCGCAACCGTATGATAAGCTCAAATTTAACCCTGAGCCACTCTCTCAAATTAAGAGATCGTGTAGTACTTAGGGATCGAATCCACAGGGAAAAGAATCACAAAGTAAAATTCCAAGTTCGAATTAAGCTAAGTGAGTAATAATGTAATGAAAAAGCAAGTAAATTAAACAGGCAAGCGATGATTGTTGTTCTTTAAATCAATAAGACGAAGCGCTAGGCATCGGGTAATTCGCAGGCATGACTTTAAATCGAAGCACTAAATTACTGTCGGGATATTTATTAAGAACCGTTCTTAAACTCGAAATCAATTGTAAAACTAATCAACTCTCGTTGCAGAAGTTATCTATGATTAAATCCTAGCAAACCAAATTCCTTTGCGAGTTCTATAAATTTAATCAAGCATTAACGAGCAGTTTTGATATGTTCACAAAATCACTAAGCCAAATTCCTTTGCGAATAGTTATTTTGCTCACCAATGATATTGTTCCAGCTAACAAATAATGCTTCCGCATCTATCCATCAACCTAACATGTCTAATTCAGGATGATCAATCCTAAAACAGAATTAAAACTATCAAGGAGAAGAACACAAGTTAGATTGATCCCAACAATAATAAAGTTCTAGCAATTTATCATCAGCCTTTGAAAAACCCTAAACCTAACTAGTAGATTACTCAGACATGATGATTGAAACAAGCATAGTAACTGAATAATACTGCATTAAAAGATAGAGATAGAGATACAAAAGGGTTCGAAGAGATCTTTGAAAAGAATCTGAACTTGTCTCCCTAAAAGTCGGTTTGGACTTTAGGAAAAACGCCTGGAAACTTCGGCCCGAAAAAGGAATTTCTTCATTAATCACCCGTGTCGATCGACATCAAAGGTTCCTGTCGATCGACGCTTCACCTTCTGTTCGAATTTGACTTGATCATTCCTCTTTGATTCTCCCAAAAAGTTCCAAAAGCGTCCATTTAACTCCAATCGAACATTTACCTGCAAAGACTCTAAAAACACCAAAAAGACTATACAAAACGACTTATATCGTGGTCTTAAATGGGTAAAAACCACGATATATCAACTCTCCCAGACTTAGCTTTTTGCTTGTCCCTAAGCAAAACAGATGTTATCACTCCTTTAGGAACCCACATACCTTTGCAAAGCTAATCCGGTGATACTTCAATGTTTCCCTAGAAGTATAGCAGTCCTCCAGGTTGAATCCAAACTCCTTAGAGAAACTCAGACTTTCAGTCGCAAACCCCTTTAGTTTAATAGGTGCGGTCTCATCGAGGGAATATCGATCGCGGGACCTTCTAGATTCTTTCACTTCCTTGAACACTTTCCTGCGTTTCACCCTCTTTCTTCCCTCTGAAACTGTATCCAATTAAGGATATCATAGAGATGCAATGCCTTTTGATGATTTCCGCTATTGTGATGGCGGGTACCTCAGCTGAGGGTCCTTTACCACCAGAGCTTGAGGCTCCACTTTTACTTTTGAATTCGGGCTTGCACTTTTCTGCAGATTTTTTTATTTTTCCTTGGCATCTCTACGATCACTAGACCAGCGCTCACTACTATTGTTCTATGGTGGGAGACAGGGTCATGAGGCTTTTTTTTTTTCGATCTAAGACAGTTATACTCGTCATTCGGGAAGAAATTTCAAGAGCGGTCCGTCCTCGCTTTCAAGTGTTTAGAAGCTGAATCAAGTCCTACGATTAGCCAACGCCCTTGACAAGAGATTATAGATTCATTAGGGGCGGGGTCTTTGACATCCTTTCTGAGTTCTCCAGAGACCTGAACTCGCTCCGTTAAACCGATCCACTTCCAGTTACCCACCTTAGTAAAACCAATCAACTTGCATTGGAAATGGTCCTTGAGTGTTGTTCAAAGTAAGTGGAAAGGGGGAGTTTCGACCCGAAAAATTTTAAAATTTGACTCAAAAACTCAAAATAAAAACATAGTTAGCGACGACCTCCCCCAGACTTAAACAACACTGTCCCCAGTGTTATAAAAGTCTAAGATTTGTGAAAGAAATAAAATCAAATGGAAAAATGTTGAAAATCAAATGAGTATCGTGTTACCAATTGGGGTGTCGATCGACAGTGATTAACTCTGTCGATCGACATCTGGTCTGAAAATTCGAAAATTTTTCACCAAATTCTGCTTCTGGAGAATGTCAACGTGCTTGTCATAGTTAAGTTAGTCTTGCACTGTTAGCACTGTTAGACACTCAAAGAAAACATAATCAAACGCAACTGCATAACATAATATCATAAGTTCAACAAAGTACTGAAACAGAAAGAAACTGACTTAAAAGAAAGAAAATAAAAGAGAAAAGAAAAAGAAACATAAATCCGGGATAAAATGGAGAAAGCGAGAGAACTAGTCTTCTGCTTCCTCATCAGATGGGGAGTCATGCGCCTGTTCTGGAGATGGAGAGGGCGTACGCGGGCGAACATAGACGGACCTACACGATAGTGCATCCCATGTTGCCTGAAGAGCGCGAGTTAGCCACTGAAATCGTTCCTCCTCATTCAGGTCACCGCGTGGAGCTGAAGGAAACACATGATGATGCTCTGGCTGCTGAACCGGGATCTCAGAAGTGGTAGCTCGTGAAGTACCAACTCCTCTATTCGTCACCTTCCTAGTAGCCTCTACTGGCCTATGCAAATCAACTGGTGGATCGAAAGAGAGAAGAGTGGGATCCTGAGAAACCTGCATCAAGTTCTGGACGTCGCGAATCGCAACCCTCCGTGACTGGCCTAACCCGATGGGGAAAATCCAAGAGAGAGGATGATCAACCTTTACCCAATGCGCGTTCTTCATGTGGTCCTAGTTAATAAACCCAAGCGCACTGTCACCGGAATATCCTGTCAGAGAAACCTTGCACCTCCTGAAGATCGGTGTGAGCATGTTGCCCACAGTGAACTACTTCTTACCGAAAGTAGTATGAGTGAGCGGAGTATGTCTCAACGAGTGCAGGTAGTCCATGAATACCATCCCCATGTTGGGTTGAAACCCATTGGTCCATGTCTCGCTGGGAATGAGATCTCTCAATGCATAAGAAAGCAGAACCAGCTCGTGCTTCCTCACCTTCACAGGTTCTAGCTTGCAGAGGATGGTTGTCGCGAATAACCTGATCAAGTAACGGATGTCTGAGTGAGCAAAACTACCCACAACAAAAGGCCATGTACCGATGCGGCTCCAAAGTGTCTGCACACCTTCAGCAATGTCCAATGGAAGATCCCCAGCTGGGACC
The DNA here is from genome assembly GCA_963576765.1 of Draba incana. Classification (NCBI taxonomy): domain Eukaryota; kingdom Viridiplantae; phylum Streptophyta; class Magnoliopsida; order Brassicales; family Brassicaceae; genus Draba; species Draba incana. The sequence goes on from OY755216.1 coordinate 23,052,073, forward strand.
TCAGGAAACTCGAAGAGCCTGCAAATTACTCTAGCAGAGAGCGCATAGCGTTTCCCATTGGCCATGAAGCTCATCTTGAATTTATCCGGATACCGCCTCTCCTCAGAAGATCTCGCATCATTGTATAACTTAACCGAGGTAAAGAATTGCCTTACAAGATCCGGGTATAGGGTCACGTTATTTTCCAGGAATTTTGTCAACCCGACTTTCTCGATCAAACCCGTCACTTCCTCCTTAATTCCTAATCGGTCCATAGAAAAAGAATGGGGAATTTTGTAGGAGCCATCGTGACCTTGAGCCACTCATTGTAGAGCAAGGAGTTGTAGTCGTCCCATGTTTTTCCAACCTCCATATCATCGACCTCTTTACTTGTCAACACTTGCCTAAGCGTCTTTCTTTCCGACTCAAATTCAACCGCGAAGGGAGTGTTCTCATCCCTTGGCCATACCGGAGAAGAATGGCAAGTAATTGTGTACGGAGGATCTTGAGAACTCGAGCCTTCGTCTGTCCGTGGTCGCTTTCCTGCACTTTTATTTGTCCGTGGTGCCATCTGCAAAACAAAACAAGAAGAAACACACGAAATTCCAAAGTTAGTAAAAAAAATAAAATTTTGGGCAGCAAGCTTCCTGTCGATCGACAGTGATGAACTCTATCGATCGACAACGCTCAAAATCAGGCACAATTCATCAAAACAACAATTTCCGATTCCCAATTCGATTTATTACCAATTAACTCCAAAATTGCAACCAAATCATCAATTATAACCACAATTCATCATCATATTCAACCCGGTTTATGCTAAAACAAGGATTCATCACAAATCATCAAAATTCCAAAACAAGTGATGAACAATGCAATTCAATCGCATGGGTTTAACAAATTCACTATCAAACAACCTATTAAGGCCGAATTTAACAAGATAAAAAAAATGAAAAGAGATGGATTTTGAATTTCAAACCTTCGCGCCATAATTGAAAAGAGGGGATTTCGAGGCACATACCTTGTAGATCAGGAAAACGGTTTGTAGAATCGGAATGAGGATGAAAATCCGAGTGAAATAGGCTCAAAAATCACTTGATTTGGTGAAAAATCGAGAGAGATAGGAGATTTTGAAAAGTTTTGGAAATTTTCGGTTTTTAGGAAAAGTGATGAACAAGTCGGGTTTATAAAGAAACTTACCTCGTGAAGTCCGAAATCCGCGTCGAGTGACAGGGGTTTTTGTCGATCGACAAGGAATCCCCTGTCCAATTTTTTTTTTTTTTTTTTGAATACTAAGTAAAAATGTTAGTAAAAAAAAACGAAAATCATAATTTAAATATACTTACCAGTGGGTTTGCCTCCCACTCAGCGCTCGTTTTCAGTCGTTAGGTTGACTGTGTCGGGTTTTTAGGCGACGGGTGCATCATCCAGAGGAACAATGTGTCCTTCTGGAATCTCGGCTTTCGCCCAATAGTGTTTCATCCTCTGGCCATTGACAGTGAACTCGTTGCCTTTTGAATTAATTAGAACAAATGCTCCATGGGGCCTAACCTCCTCGATTGTAAAAGGACCAGACCAACGAGAACGTAATTTTCCAGGAAACAAATGTAAACGAGAGTTATACAGGAGTACCTGGTCATTGGGCTCGAACTTCCTGGAGATGATCTTCTTATCATGATAAGCCTTAATCCTTTCCTTGTATAGCTTTGAATTCTCAAAAGCGTGATGCCTTATCTCATTTAGTTCGTTCAGCTGAATCAAACGATTCTCTGCAGCCGGCTTGTAGTCGAAGTTCATCTGCTTGACTGCCCATGCTGCCTTGTGCTCAAGCTCCACTGGAAGATGACAAGCTTTCCCATAAAGTAAGTGGAACGGCGTTGTTCCCAAAGGTGTCTTGTAAGCTGTCCTATAAGCCCAAATCGCGTTATCAAGCTTATTTGCCCAATCCTTCCTTGTAACTCTCACTGTCTTCTCTAAGATCTCCTTGATTTGTCAATTTGAAACTTTGACTTGACCACTTGTCTGCGGATGATAGGGAGAAGCCACTCGATGTTGAACACCGTATTTGCTGAGCAGATTAGCGAATACTTTGTTGATGAAGTGTGGATCACCGTCACTGATTACTATCCTGGGTACTCCAAATCGAGGGAAAATGATGGTCTTAAACAGCTTAAGAACCACTGCAGAATCATTCTTTGGACTAGCGATTGGCTCGACCCATTTGGACACATAATCCACAACGATAAGGATATACTCGTTCCCATAAGATGATGGGAAAGGACCCATGAAATCAATTCCCCAACAATCAAAGACTTCAACCTCAAGGATGAAGTTCTGTGGCATCTCATGTCGTTTGCTAATCTTCCCTCTCCTCTGACAAGCATCACACTTAGAGATAAAAGTGTTAGCATCCTTAAACATCGTAGGCCACCAAAACCCAGCTTGTAGAACCTTAGCGACCGTCTTGAATGTAGCAAAGTGACCAGCGTATTCTGAACCATGACAGTGAAAGAGTATGTCTTGAACCTCAGCCTCTGCAACGCATTTTCTGTAGATCCCGTCTGAACAGTGCTTGTAAAGATAAGGCTCATCCCAATAATACCTTCTAAGCTCTCGCATGAACCTCTTCTTCTCATATCCTTTAAGATCAGTAGGCACATCTTCTGCAACTAAGTAATTGGCAATATCAGTATACCAAGGTCGATCAGATCCGAGAACTGCGCATATAATCTGATAACTGATCCGTTCAGCTTCTGTCAATCGACGCTGATCATTCATGTCGATCGACGGGAGAGTCTTTAAAATCTGGGAAGTGGAATCGAACTCCTGCGTCGATCGACAGAGATTACCGTCGATCGACAGACGTGCCTCTGGAATGTTTTTGCTTGATCGATTCTCACCATTGCTTGCTGAAAATCCAGTCTCAATGAAATGTACACTCTCCTCAGGGAAGTAATCATCAATCGGGATGGAGTCCTCAATCCGGATGCGTGATAGATGATCTGCAACACCGTTGTCCACTCCTTTCTTGTCCTTAACCTCAATGTCAAACTCTTGGAGGAGAAGAATCCATCTCAACAGCCTTGGTTTTGCATCTTTCTTATGCATGAGGTACTTGAGTGCTGAATGGTCCGTGTGCACTATCACCTTGGCTCCGATTAAGTAGGGACGAAACTTCTCGAAAGCAAAGACCACAGCTAACAACTCCTTTTCGGTAGTTGCATAATTCCTCTGAGCTTCGTCTAGTGTTCTGCTAGCATAATAGATCGCGTGGAGTTTCTTGTCCTTCTTCTGACCCAACACTACCCCAACTGCATAATCACTGGCATCACACATCACCTCGAAAGGTAAATCCCAGTCTGGAGGTTGCACTATTGGAGCACTCACCAAAGCCTGCTTAATCTGTTTAAAAGCAGCTACACAAATAGTATCAAAATCAAATTTGACATCCTTACAGAGCAAAGTGGTGAGCGGGCGAGCAATCTTGGAGAAGTCTCTGATGAATCTCCTGTAGAAACCACCATGTCCAAGGAAACTGCGAATCTCCTTGACTGAAGTAGGCGGCTGGAGGCTTGTCATCACTTCGATCTTGGCACGGTCCACTTCAATTCCAGACTCTGAAACTCTATGTCCAAGCACTATGCCATCTTTCACCATAAAGTGACATTTTTCCCAGTTCAAAACCAAGTGCTTGTCCTCGCATCGATCTAGTACCTTTTCCAGATTGTTCAAGCAGTCCTTGAAAGAAGATCCGTATACTGAGAAATCATCCATAAAGACCTCCATGTAGTCTTCTACCATATCCGTGAAGATAGACATCATGCAACGCTGGAAAGTTGCAGGAGCATTGCACAATCCAAAAGGCATTCTGTGATATGCAAAAGTGCCATAGGGACATGTGAAAGTGGTCTTCTCCTGGTCGTCTGGATGAATGGGGATTTGGAAGAATCCTGAGTAGCCGTCCAGGAAGCAGTAATATGGATGATTCGCAAGCCTCTCCAACATTTGATCAATAAACGGCAAAGGAAAATGGTCCTTCCTAGTGGCTGCATTAAGCTTCTTGTAGTCGATGCACATCCGGTAACCAGTGACTGTCCTTGTAGGAATCAGCTCGTTCTTCTTGTTCTTCACCACTGTGACACCTCCCTTCTTAGGAACCACATGAACTGGACTGACCCAAGCACTGTCTGAGATGGGATAGATGATCCCTGCTTCTAATAGCTTCATGATCTCCTTCTTAACAACCTCTGTCAGATTCGGATTCAGTCGCCTCTAATGCTCAATTGATGATTTAGACTCGTCTTCCAAGTGAATCCTATGCATGCACAAGTCTGGAGCAATACCTGAAATGTCATCAAGAGAGTAGCCAAGAGCTTTGCGAAACTTGCGCAGCCTCATTAGTAATAACGTGAGTTCTGCGTTATTCAAAGAAGAATTAACAATGACAGGATAAGTGGAATTAGAACCAAGAAACGCGTACCTTAGCCCTGCAGGAAGTGGTTTGAGATCGATATTAGGAGCCTTCTCCTCGCTCCAATCGCTAAGCTTTTCAGCTTTCACAGGAATTTTAACCAGCTCCTTGTTAACAACCACTTGCATAACCTGCTCACTCGCATCCATCATTGAAGCATAACCCTCAGCAGTCTCATCCAGATACTCTATCTCTGATGTAGAATTGATCAATACCCTCTCCAAGGGATCTGTAGAGCGCATCCCATGGAAGTAATCCTCTGCTAGATGATCCCAAGTATCAACACAGAAAGTCTGACGGTCTATTGTAGGCATCCTCATGAGCTTATCCATATCAAACTTCATCTCTAAATCGCCCACATTAAGCGTGATCCTTCCTCCCTTGACATCAATCATTGCTCCAGCTGTAGCCAAGAAGGGTCTTCCCAGGATAAGAGGGTCCTTAGGTTCCTCACCATATTGCAGAACCACAAAATCAGTAGGTATCATGCATTGTCCAACTCTGATTGGAACATCTTCAAGGACTCCTTCAGGGATTCTCACCGTTCTGTCTGCTAGGATAAGAGAGATCCTAGTGGGTTGAAAATCAGTCATCCCAAGGCTTATAGCAACTGAAAGCGGCATCAAGTTGACACTAGAACCCAAATCGCATAAGGAACGTGGAAACATCTCAGTGAATATCAAGCAATCCAACACAAAGCTTTCTGGATCTGTGAGTTTCTCTGGAATCATGTTCTGAATCACCGCACTAACCTGCTCTGAGATCATCGCGCATCCCTCTTCAAGACTCAAGTTCTTAGTGACCATTCTCTTCACATATCATCGAATAACCGGAGTTGATCATATTGCATCGATCAAAGGAAGCTCAACAGTGATTTTATCCATGATAGCCTTGCACCTAGCATCCTCTAACTCCTGTTTAGACTTCTTATTGCTCCTAGGATAGGGGAGCTTGGGCTTGTAGACTCTTTCCTCTACCTTTTTTGAAGATTTGGAAGAATCTGGGCTTGTTCGACTCGCCTGTCGATCGACAGAGATTGGTGTGTCGATCGACACTTGATTCTCTGGAGTTTCAAGAGTCTCTATCGTGATCCGTGTCGATCGACAGCCATCTACGTCGATCGAAGGAGAGGCTTCCGGAAAAATTTCTTCATCCTCAATATCGATTAGCTCGTCGATTCGCTCCGTATCAGCATTATTCTTCAGAATCGGTTCCAGCTTCTTTCCACTACGCGTCATGATAGCCATATCATTGCATTTGGGATTCGTATCCGTCCTTGAAGGAAGAAATCCATCCTGTCTCTTTACTGATTCTGCAGTCTGAGCAACTTGCGTATCGAGCTTCTTGACATGAGTGTTGAGAGCTTCGAATTTCCCATTCAAATCCCGGTACATGTCATCCATCTTCCAGTTAAAGCTAACAGTCATCTTCTGCTGACCTTCCAAAAGTTGTTCAAGCATGGATTTCACTTCGCTATCCGGAGTCTTAGCAGGAGGTGTCTGGTAAGAAGAAGAACTGTATGTCCTCGTGTAGTTGTTGTTGCTTCTTTGGAATGGCTTCTGAAAGTCGTTCTTCTGGTACTGCGGGCTTGAAGGTCTCTGATAACTGCTGTTGTAGTTACTCTGGTAGCCTCTGTTCCCTTGTTGATTCCCATATCTCTGATTCTGAAATCCAGTTCCATTAACGTAGTTCATACCTTCTTCTTCATTCCCAACCTCTGGTTCAAAAGTCTCAACCTCCTGAGCAAAGTGAACTGACTTCTTTCCCACTAGAAAGTTATGCACATCGTCAATCTTAGCCTTAACCTCTTGAGAAAACTGACCACTACTGTTCCCACTGAGCTTCTTCCTCTCAAAGTTGGCATTCTTACTGCTGTTGCTTGAAGCCAAGTTCTCAATAAGCACAATAGCATCTCTCGGAGAGTTAGTCGTGAAATTTCCACTGCTTGCAGCATCTAGTGTCATCTGATACCTCCAATCCACTCCATTGAAGAAGATTCTAAGCAGTTGGATATCACTGAATCCATGATGAGGGCAATCTCTCTGGTATGACTTGAATCGCGCCCATGAAGCCTTAAATGCCTCAGTATCCTGCTGACGGAAAGTAGCAATCTTCATCCTCAAATCCTCTGATCTTGCATCGTCGAAGAAGTTGTTGAGGAATGTATTCTTGGTGTCCTCCCAAGTAGTCAAAGATCCTGGCTCGAGTTGCTTTAGCCAGTACGAAGCATCACCTCCTAGTGAGTAGGGAAAGAGCTTGCAGAAGAGAAAGTCGTTTGACACTCCATGTGCCTTAATGCTTGATGCCAAGTCCTCGAACTTCTCAATGTGGTCCATGGGGTGTTCGTGTGGGAGCCCATGGAAAGGATGTTGAGCCACCAGGCTGAAGAATGCAGGCTTAAGCTCAAAGTCGTTTCTCTGAAACGGAGGTGGGCGCATTGCAGCTCTGTTAGCATAAAACTGGTCCGGACGGTTGTAATCGCCCAAAGTCTGACCACGTCCATTCTGTTCGTTCTGGTTCTGCGCAGACACTTCGACGATTGCATTCCCTTGGTCATCTATTCTAGCTCCTTCCTCATTGTATCTCAGCCCTGCACTGTCACGGAATACCTCTTCTTCTCCTGCAACCGGTAGTAGCACTAGTCTGTCTCCCATCTTAGCTTCCTTAACTGCTTTTCTGTTTGTTTGTTCTAAGAGAGCTAACGTATCAAGATCAAATCCAACTAATTCCTTGTCTGTTTTGCTTCTTGTGACGTGCTTTGGCATGCACCTGAAACCCAAAACAAAAAGCAAACAAAAAGAAACTAGTTAGTAAATTAAAAACAAAAGAAAAACTTAGACAAAATTCTATAATTGAAATTCTAATGGTGATTTTAATTCCCCGGCAACGGCGCCAAAAATTTGATAAGCTCAAATTTAACCCTGAGCCACTCTCTCAAATTAAGAGATCGTGTAGTACTTAGGGATCGAATCCACAAGGAAAAGAATCACAAAGTAAAATTCCATGTTCGAATTAAGCTAAGTGAGTAATAATGTAATGAAAAAGCAAGTAAATTAAACAGGCAAGCGATGATTGTTGTTCTTTAAATCAATATGACGAAGCGCTAGGCATCGGGTAATTCGCAGGCATGGCTTTAAATCGAAGCACTAAATTACTGTCGGGATATTTATTAAGAACCGTTCTTAAACTCGAAATCAATTGTAAAACTAATCAACTCTCGTTGCAAAAGTTATCCATGATTAAATCCTAGCAAACCAAATTCCTTTGCGAGTTCTATAAATTTAATCAAGCATTAACGAGCAGTTTCGATATGTTCACAAAATCACTAAGCCAAATTCCTTTGCGAATAGTTATTTTGCTCACCAATGATATTGTTCCAGCTAACAAATAATGCTTCCGCATCTATCCATCAACCTAACATGTCTAATTCAGGATGATCAATCCTAAAACAGAATTAAAACTATCAAGGAGAATAACACAACTTAGATTGATCCCAACAATAATAAAGTTCTAGCAATTTATCATCAGCCTTTGAAAAACCCTAAACCTAACTAGTAGATTACTCAGACATGATGATTGAAACAAGCATAGTAACTGAATAATACTGCATTAAAAGATAGAGATAGAGATACAAAAGGGTTCGAAGAGATCTCTGAAAAGAATCTGAACTTGTCTCCCTAAAAGCTCTGAATCAAATCTCTGCCAGGTCTTAATAGAATAATTTCCCCCTTGTAAAAACCTAAGTAAAACTATATATAATACAGGTAAAAGTCGGTTTGGACTTTAGAAAAAACGCCTGGAAACTTCGGCCCGAAAAAGGACTTTCTTCATTAATCACCCGTGTCGATCGACATGAAGAATGTGTGTCGATCGACACTAGACTCTCTGTCAAAACTTCACGTCTCATCACTTCCCGTGTCGATCGACATCAAAGGTTCCTGTCGATCGACGCTTCACCTTCTGTTCGAATTTGACTTGATCATTCCTCTTTGATTCTCCCAAAAAGTTCCAAAAGCGTCCATTTAACTCCAATCGAACATTTACCTGCAAAGACTCTAAAAACACCAAAAACACCAAAAAGACTATACAAAACGACTTATATCGTGGTCTTAAATGGGTAAAAACCACGATATATCACCGTACTTACCCCAACATCTACTTCTGTTGTACGTTCTCCTACGCTATCCGGAAAATAAGGTGCATTACTACTACTACTACCATATTCATAATTGGTTTCTCCATGTAAAAACCAACCTTATATCCAGCCCTAAATCCATATCTATATAAGTGGTTCCAAACATTATGAACCGCACCACTAATTCTATTACAGCAATTAGAACAAGGACATTTGATATCCTGACCTTTGTTGGCCGCCTCTTGATTTCTAGGTAAGTGGATGAATTCGCAAATACCTTGAGCGTATTCAGTCGTTAATAAGTTCGACCCCTCTTCCATCATTGGCCCGTTCATCCATGACCGAAAATATGAAGAACTCATCTTTTATTTTTTGTTTTTTGTTTTTCAGATGTTGTTATAATGAACGTCGGAAGAAATGTGCAAACTTATGTATAACGGATTTCCGTCGGAAATCCGTCGATTCCTCTGACATAACACCCCACCAATCACATCTGCCACCGCAGACGATATATCAACCATTCAAACTTTGCCGACATCGATTTCCGTCGGAATTTCGTTGGAATACCGTCGGAATATACCGACATCTACTATCCGTCGGAAATCCGTCGGTTGTTTCCGACGGAATGCCGACCGGAATGGGTTCCGTCGGAAACAACCGACGGACATCCGACGGATTCTGTTTGGTCAGCATTTCGTCGGAAATCCGTCGGAAACAACCGACGGATTTCTGATGGAACGAATTTTCCGTCGGAATCGGCAGTGTTTTCTTGTAGTGCTTTACATTATAAAACTGTTAAAAAAAATTATAATGTTTTTAAAAAGTTTAGTAAAACTGTTAAAAAAAACCTTATATAACTATTTAAAAACCGTGTAAAACTGTTTAAAAGGTTTTTGTAAAGTTTTATAAGGTTTTTGTAAAGTTTTATAAGGTTTTTAAACAGTTTTATAAGGTTTTTATGACTCTTTTCATATTTGCAATTGCCCCTTGTGAATTGTTATGACTCTTTTCATATTTAATTTTTTTAATAATATTTGCAAATATAATTTAACCTAACTGAATATAAAATGTTTATTTTAAATAAATCTGAATTTAATTTATTTTCTCTTTATAAAATGTAACACTTATCAACCTATATTTTGCTTTATAAATTGGTTGTAAAAATTGCTATACAACTTTACTTAATTAAATATTTATATTATAATATATAGTATGACCATATTTTTAAAATAAAGAATGTGAAATATTCAGATTTTTAAAATTTTACCACGTATTGTACCCAAAATATTTCAGTTAAGATGCTAATTACACCTTATATCAAAAAAAAAAATTCAATTGCTTAATAGCATGGAGATTTTTCCTCCACTTATAATTGTTTTTAAAATTTCTTAGTTGGTAAAAATAAAATCCCAAAACATTAAGTTCCTAATTATTTAAACTTATATTATATTTTTGTAAATAATTTTAATATTTTCTTAGGAAAACGATAATTTCTCTTCTTATTTTTACTTCTGTTATGTATAATTACCCTTATTGTTTTAAGGATACTTTCAAATTTTTTTGGATTTAGATGTAAAAAATTATGTTTTTGCGATATGATTTAATTGTACATCAAGTTGTTTGTAAATTGTTATGACTCTTTTGATATATATATATTTTTTATAATATTTTCAAATATAATTTAAACTAACTGAATATAAAATGTTTATTTTAACTATTTCTGAATTTAATTTATTTTCTCTTTATAAAATGTAACACTTATCAACCTATATTTTGTTTTATAAATTGGGTTGTAAAAATTGCTATACAACTTTACTTAATTAAATATTTATATTATAATATATAGTATGACCATATTTTTAAAATAAAGAATGTGAAATATTCAAATTTTTAAAATTTTACCACGTATTGTACCTAAAATATTTCAGTTAAGATGCTAATTACACCTTATATCAAAAAAGAAAATTCAGTTGCTTAATAGCATGGAGATTTCTCCTCCACTTATAATTGTATTTAAAATTTCTTAGTTGGTAAAAATAAAATCCCAAAACATTAAGTTCCTAATTATTTAAACTTATATTATATTTTTGTAAATAATTTTAATATTTTCTTAGGAAAACGATAATTTCTCTTCTTATTTTTACTTCTGTTATGTATAATTACTCTTATTGTTTTAAGGATACTTTCAAATTGTTTTGGATTTAGATGTAACAAATTATGTTTTTACGATATGATTTAATTGTAGATCAAGTTGTTTGTAAATTGTTATGACTCTTTTGATATTTTAAATTTTTTTATAATATTTGCAAATATAATTTAAACTAACTGAATATAAAATGTAAAATATATTAAATATAACAAAATTTATAAAACATGTTATTAATCTAGTAACTATATATAGATATCTATATATATTGGCATAACATGATGACTTTTCAAATTCTTTTTCTTATGTTAAAACTACATGCATAATTGTTAATTAATTTTCTAGTTTTTTTTTAAACATCTGGAATTATTATAGATATTACAATCATCACTAGACTAATTTGATCTTTTTGACCTAGTTCTATTATGATGATATTCATTTATCTCTTGTCTTTTTGCGGTTAAGGTGAATAGCTTCTACATTTGCCTCCATGATGCAGCTCTCCATGTACGACATCTCCTCTGATGCAACTCTCCATGTGTGACATCCCCATGATGGACAAGCTCTCCCCGATGAACGGTTATTCATGTACGACATCTTCCATGATGGACAGATTCTCCCCGACGATCGGCTTAGCATGTACGACATCTCCACTGATAGACATGGTCTCTCTACACTCTAGAACCTCCAAAAAGCGTTTTTCCATTAATCTGCAATAAACTGTATTATCTGGGGTTCGAATCCCCGACCTGATGTAGAAGCATTTAAACATTTGACCATTGGGCCAAGGAGCTTCCACAATTGTTAATTAATTTATAAATCAAATTTAAAATTACAAAAAAGAAATAGAATATGTGATGTGGATGATGAAGTGGCTTAAGGAGAAGAGAGCAAAGCTAACTTTATATATATAGATGACTAATATATTCATATTTATATTAATTCTTTACATAACAAAAAATATTATGAAATTTATTTTTTGTTCTTTGTATGTCAACGGTTCCAAAATTAGATTCAAGTATATGAATTTCTTTAACCAAAAAAATTATTAAATAATATTCATAACGCTTTTTTAAAACAAATGTTATAATACTAATTTCTGAATAATATTCAATAATAAAGGAATTTCAATGTATAAATTAAATAGTTTTTAATTTCTCATTGGTATAAAATCCATACATATTATTAACATATCTCTACATATTTAGTAGTCCAAATTTATATGGTAAGAATCAGATCAGCAGTGAGAATACTAATCGCAAGATGAGGTTAACTCTAGAATTGTATTATCGTATAAATGGAAACAAAATCAGATTATTACAAATTGAAATGGGTCAAATTTAATATTTATGTAGTCTTTTTCGATTACTCTTTCCTTATGTTTTATACTTTTTGGTTCTTTAATTAGGAAACTTATTAATTTACAATATCACAATTTAGTAAACAAATTTGTACGTGATTTCAATTTGGGAAAAAAAATTATAAATAAATATTACCCTGCCCCCTTGCTTTTCTACAAAAAAAAAAAAAAAAAAAACAGAAGGAAGCTCTGTTCTTATTTTGGTCCTCAAAAAAAATCTTATGGTAAAGAAAAAATACTTTTTCATACACTGCTGTATTTATATATCTGCTAATATGTATTCTTGTTCGTTCTTTTTGTGACAAATTAGAAGGCCTATATTTTATTAGAAGTTGAATACTGCGTAAATTCTACAAAATTAATATTAAAATTATAGAAGATCAAAATCATCTAAAGCAATCAACTATGTGATATCTTTATGAAAATATTAGTTTTGATGTCCAATATCATATCTTCGATTTTAATCATCTTCTTTCATGTTTTTATCTTGTGTAGGTGATTCGGCTAATTTGTGGTATTCTAGTCTTTTTGGCTATATTCCGTTTTCCGGGGATTGAATCTCGGAGTGACCAAAAGTTGGCGACTTCCAAGATTAAATTTTCAGCATTAAATTGTCGGAAACACAGCGCGGTGCTAACTGATTTTGGAGGTGTTGGAGATGGGAAAACTTCTAATACAAAAGCTTTCAAAAAAGCCATAAGCAAGCTCAGCCAAATGGCAAAAGACAGCGGAGCTCAACTCGTAGTTCCTCCTGGAAAATGGCTCACCGGAAGTTTTAACCTAACCAGCCACTTCACTTTGTTCATCCAGCAAGGTGCAACCATCCTTGCCTCTCAGGTAATGGAGTGTGTCTATAAACTACGGTTAAGAATTAGATCGAATTGAAATTGAATTAAATATATAAGTTATTTTGATATAAATTTGATGTTAGTTACGTTTGTTTTTTTTATTATAAATATCACTTTAGAGAACCTAAATTTCGATTGACGAGGATTAAGTTTTATGTTTTGGATCACTCGGTTTAATTTTTGTATCAGTTTTTTGGTTTTGATCGTGTTGGATTCTACTCAAACATCCATAATTGTAGATACTTTAAGGGCTAAACTAATTTAACCAAAAATCAAAGTGCACCTCATCGAGAGGCGTTGAGACATTACATAAACTCATACATCTAAATGCTAAAAAAACAAATGTTGCATCCTGCTATTAGGTTTCGGTTCGATCCATGACAATTTTATGAAAATTTAAACTAATAACTCTGGTTTTGACAAACATGTATAGGATGAATCTGAATGGCCAGTGATCGCTCCACTGCCATCGTACGGAAAAGAAAGAGATGGAACCGGGGGCGGAAGATTCAACAGTCTTATCTCTGGTACAAACCTAACCGACGTGGTTATTACTGGTAACAACGGGACGATCAATGGACAAGGACAATATTGGTGGGATAAATTCAAAAAGAAGCAGTTTAAGGTGACTAGACCGTATTTGATCGAGCTCTTGTTCTCCAAAAATATTCAGATCTCGAACATTACTTTGATCGATTCGCCATCGTGGAATATTCATCCCGTCTACTGTAAGAACGTCATCGTCAAATCCGTCACCATACTTGCTCCGGTCACTGTTCCAAACACTGACGGTATCAATCCAGGTAAATAATAGTATACAAGTGGAATGATCCTACGTGGCAATATTAATATCCTACGTGGCATTACTAGAGATCTGACATGGCACATTGAATCCTCTGTTTTTGTGTGTTTAAACAACTTTGTTTCTTGTTTGGTATTTTTCAGATTCTTGCACAAACACACTGATCGAAGATTGTTACATAGTCTCCGGTGACGACTGTGTTGCCGTTAAAAGCGGTTGGGACCAATACGGTATCAAATTCGAAATGCCGACACAGCATCTCTCGATCCGACGGCTCACATGCATCTCGCCTAAAAGCGCAGGAGTAGCCTTAGGAAGCGAAATGTCCGGAGGTATCAAAGACGTTCGAATCGAAGACGTGACTCTAATCAACACGGAATCTGCTATCCGAATCAAAACCGCTGCGGGACGTGGCGGTTACGTCAAGGACATTTTCGCTAGAAGAGTAACGATGAAGACAATGAAATACGTTTTCTGGATGAGCGGAGACTACAATCAGCACCCTGACAAAGGATTCAATCCCAAGGCGTTGCCGCAAGTTACTAATATCAATTACCGTGATATGACGGCGGAAAACGTTACAATGTCCGCGAAGCTCGATGGGATTGACAAAGATCCGTTTACGGGTATTTGTATATCGAATATGACTATAGCTTTGTCGGCTAAGCCTAAGGAGGTGCAGTGGAACTGTACGAATGTGGCTGGAGTTACGAGCAGAGTGAAACCAGAGCCTTGTAGTTTGTTGCCGGAGAAGAAAGCTGCGGCGAAGAATGCGGACTGTACGTTTCCATCTAATTTGATTCCGATTGAGAGCGTTGTCTTGAAGAAGTGCTCCGTTTGATGTAGTGAAAGATCAAGATGAATTAAAAACTTTATGATAACTATAAATAAAATTGGTGACACTATAAAATTATTATAACTTTATGATAGTTTCTTTTGTGTTGTTGCTAAAATGTTCTGAACGTAGGTCCATAATCTCTTCGGATCTGAGATAAAAGCACGTTAATATTAGTCATTTCCGCATAGCCAATGTTCGGATTCAGAACCTTTCTAGTTTTTTTGCTTTTGAAGGCTAGGTGGTTAGCTTCGCCATTGAACTACTGATGCCGGTTACTTAATGATAGCTTATTAGAAAGAAAAAAAATAGTAACCACAATAGACCAAACCTAGTATGAATAGTTTGGTATAATTCAGTGTAGATTGAAGGTTTAAATCACATTTTTGTTTTGGTTTGTTTTTAGTTTTCCATTTTTTCTGATGAATAAAAAAAACATTCTGATCATATTACAATTCGTTTTCCAAATCGGATGCTATAAGTTCAGTTCAGAGTTATCTAAATCGAGCACTTAAAACAACTACAGTAGTATTAGATTTAGTGATTTACTTTCTCATTCCAATATTTGTTATACTAAATAGAAAGAAAATAAAATAAATTTGGACAAGGTTGATGAAAAGAAACATATTTTTGTATTTATATATATAAGAAATAAAAGATTACATAATGGTACAAGCATGAGGATTATCATCACTAAACATGGAAGCCGCGACCTCATCGCCGGCCACTGCGACAGAATAAACGGCCGGAGTGTGGAAGAAAGTGTGGACAATGCCGGTTGGATCGGTACGGTGTGCATCGGAGTAATAGTGGTTGGTCACATAAGAAGGATATTTATAGAAAGAAGCAAAGTGGCTATTACCAGACCGGTATGGCCACAGTTCAGCCGCTTTACCGGCCCGTCGTACTGCCTTCAATACCTTCTTCTCCTCTAACCGGTATCCTCGAGCCGTTACTTTTTGGCTTTCCATCTCTACCTCCACTTCCTCCACTCCTACCAATAAATCAATAGTAACCGTAGAGATTAATTAAAACCTCATACCACGCGCAAAATCGAGATTCGATTTAGAAAGAACCAAGATTAGAACTCAAAAGCTTTCAATACCTTTGAGCTTGAGTAGAGTTTTCTTAAGCTTAGAAGCACATCCTTCACAATCCAAATTTGGAACTCTTATCTCTACTGCCATCTACAAATACATATCGCACTTATTCAATATTCACATCATATATGTATACATAACAATTTTAAAAAATGGGAAATATGTGTGTAAATGTAAACAAAGGAGAATAAGTAAGAAGATAAGAGTAAAATAGTTCACTCACAGACATTCTTGGAAACTCAAGCCAAACTTAATCCCTTATAAATTGAACCTTCACCTCCAAGCTTACTTAGTTCTAGAGAAGGAAGTAGAGGACAAAGCTCCATAATGTAAATGTATATAAATAGGAAGATGATGTACATGTATGTAAAATATAGACTATAATTTTGATTATTATTTTCATCATTTATTTTAGTATTTGTTATAATGGAAAGGGTTCTTGGGTTGTGAAATAGGGAGACAAAGGAAGAACACTGCACGCGTGAAATAGTAACAAAAAAGGTGTGAGCTTTAGGTTACCTTCTCTGCCCCAAATCATATCGCTCTCACTCTCTTCCAATTACTCGTAATATTAACTTATACTGTATATTTCTTTGTAAACATATATAGATTGGAGTTTTTGAAGTTAGAAAAAGAATCGTTAAGTATAATACCTTTCCGGGTCAAAATAATTACTGTATAAGATATGAAACTTGTAAATTTTTGTTCTCCTTAAAGAAATATTAGTGAAAATTACTTTATAATTAACCAACATACATATCAAATGGTGGCGGTCTAATGGTAAAAAAGTTTAGAGGAAGGAGGTAAACTCTTCCAATATGAGTTCGATTTCCATGGGAACATTTTTACCTCTATTTAGCCAGTCGAAATGGTGACACACTTTAGACCCATTAGAAAACCATGTGAATCGGCTACGCGACGGCTACATTCATCCTAGGGAATTAGTCGCGTGGTAAAAACCCGGATTACTTTCTGGTTATAAAAAAACAAAAACATACTATGACCGTTTGGTTAAGACCATTTCATTTAAAATTCTTCATATTATGGCACTAGCATATACAACTAAGTTACATTACATGTGTTGGTGATTAATTATTATTAGTATATGTACAATTGTTTTAGTTTTTGTGAATTATATGTGGTCTACACGGATAATATGACAAACCAAATTTATAAATTGCTAAATGTTCATTGATATTGATAATAGAGAGTCCCTACTATAAAGAAGATAACATTTGAAAGCGTTTGCTCACTTTGTTAGTTCAAATCTTATCATGTTTTAATATTACTTTAGTAACGAAATAATGGCACTGATAATTGAGAATTATATTTAGGAAAATAACAAAAATTGAGAAACTTATAAATTATATTATCTTGGCTTATTAAGTTTATTAAGTTAGACGCAACTTCATGGAGGCATCGTGAAACACGATAAAGAAATTTTGATACATACTATATCAAAGAGCGTTTCGAGTTTCTTGTTTTTTCGACAGCACAACAAACGACTCTCAAACTCGGTCGTAAAATTTTGATTAACAACTAAAGATCTTATACTATAACCGATGTTTTTTTTTTGTTAAAGTAACCGATGAGGTTTGAGTTAAGAATTTAGATACCTGACCTTTATTGATATATATTTTATGAAACTCAATTTTTGTGTGAATAATATTGTGAAAGAAAATAACGAAGAGCGTAGTGTGATTTTTGGATGTGAAGTTGTGATTAAGGTAGGGACACAAATAGTTATTAAGCATGAGCTTTAATTCAAAAATTGTCAAAGAGAGCACTCCTAAAAAGATTTGTTCGTCCATAATTCGTGTTATTTGCTTTTTTTCCTCTCCATCATTCTGTTTCGATTTAATTAAGTGGAGCCAAGATTATGATATTAATTGGTTATGAATATTCAAAACATTCAAAAGATCCCATTGATATTTCAGGCATCTGTTAAACCCTTTATTGAATAGAGAAGTCCGACCAAGATAGCTCTATATATGTAATGTAAATGTCATGTCGTAACCAGATCGTCAATATTAAAAAAGGGATAAACAAAAGGGTTCATTTTCTCGAAATCACATGTGTCTCCATTGTACTTTATTGTGGTCCAAATCAATGTCCAGTTTGTTAGTTGTTGGCACTTTTTTTCGAAATTGATGTTTAAAAAATGAACCAAACCGGGGAAATATATCAACTTATGTCTATTAGTTGATTGGTACTTTTGATAACAATGATATGTTGCTCATCTTAGAGCATCTGCATTAGTAACCCCTGGGGTCTAAAAGTGAGTGTTTTTATAATATAAAATTATTAAAATGGTTGTAAAAAGAAGAAAGAAAGTGTTTTTGTGGGGTATATTGAAATATATTGAAATATAAAATTTGAGTAAAGAGAGTAGAGAGTGTCTAAAAAGAAGAAAGAATGTCTAAAATTGGATCTTTTGGAGATGGTGTTTAAAAGGAAAAAAGAGTGTTTAAATATAAAATTAATAAAAGTTGAGTAAAAGGATGAAAGAGAAGGTATAAAGTTGAGTAAAAAGAAGAAAGAGTGTGTGCTTTAATAATTTAAAAATCACATTAGACCCCTTGGGGTGAGCAATGCACATGCTCTTAGAGCACTTCCAATGGTGAGCAAAAGTAGGTCTCATAAAATATAAAATTATTAAAATTTGAGGAATAGGAAGAAAGAGAGTGTGTTTGAGTAAAAAAATGGGGTGTTTTTAAATATAAAATTAATAAAATTTGAGTAGAAAGAGGAGGTTGTTGTTATTATTGGAGAGAGGGTCTCTATGGGGTGAGACTCAAAAGTGGGTATCAACAGGAGGAAATAGATGTTTTTAAATATAAAATTAATAAAAGTTAAGTAAAATGAAGAGAGAGAGTGTGTTTTTTTTAGTAAAATTGAGTAAAAAGAGAAGATTTATTATTTTTTTTCATCTTATGAGCCTCTAGAGACTCACCATTGTGGATGCCCTTAGGAAGGTTCAGCTCTTTGGTTCGGGCTTGGAATTGATCCTCTGGGCCTCAATTTAGGCCTTATAGAGGAATGATATGTTTGTTAACTTGTTATCATATTTGGCGAAATTCACCTCATCTATTGTGATTTTATATTATTTTATCAAAAGTATTATCATTGCATATTTAGTTATTTTGTTGTATATTCCAAAAGTTTCAAGTTTTAGAATTTATTAATTTTTTAGGAAAAAACACAATCGTATATTTTAATTCTAAAGCCAACAGAAGTTATTTTTTTTTAATGAGGTCCTCCGTAGAGCTAAAATAGGGGTTTTTTTTTTTTTTTCTAACATCTCATTTCACACTTGTCTTTTTCGATTCATTAGTCTTTTCTTTTCTTTTATAAAAGAATACATCATTATTCATTGATTAACTATTCTCTTATTGCCGACAAAAAACAAAAAAAAAACTATTCTCTTATTTGAAAAAAAAAAAAATACTAGATAACTTTTTGTCTCCCTATTTCAACGAGAAGATTAAAAATTATTACATTTTAGAGGTACACATCCTTCATGTGTTGCAAACATTAAAAAAGTTTGTAACAAATTAACCAACCCTTTCCTTGTTCAGGTTCACATTATTCTTCTGCAACCTGTCCTTTCGCTTTCTTTCCCTTTTCCTCACAAAAAAAAAAAAAAAAAACTCTTCCCCTTCTCTCTTTCACTTTCACGTTTCTTTATCTTGTGGGCATGCACCATCAAGGAGGGACGATGAGGAACTCGCCGACATCATCATCCTCGGGAGGGCATTATCGTCATTTCGACACCATCTTGTCTCCCCTCGTCAAATCCAGCACCGGAGGTTCCAACCGATCCTACGCCTTCTTCTCCCTCTTCCTTTTCCTCCTCCTCGGCGCGTTCCTCTCCATGCGCCTCCTCTTCGACCCCTCCGTACGCTCTTTTCTTCTTAACGACACTCCCTTTGTTTGCGACGTGGAATTTGGTATTGGTGGCGCCAAACTCATTGGCTCCTGATTTGTCGTGTCACCAATACTTTTTGTCAAACCAAGTCACGGAGAGTTTGACACGTGTTTACACGGGACCTTGATCACGTGATTGATTGCAGTAATAACTAACTGCCCACGGCTATTTACACACCGTTTTTTTACTATAGGTTTTGACTGAGAAAGAAATAGCGACCGTGACGGATCGCCTCCTCGATCGAATCCTCTTATTCTTGTCCGCAACTGCAAGCTTCTCACCAATCTTCTCGTCCCTAATCGTGTTCCTCATGTTGTAAGCATAGTTCTCAAGAGCATTCTTGGCTTCAACCTTCTTCTTATGCTCCTCGTCCTCGGACTTGTACTTCTCAGCCTCTTGAACCATCTTCTCGATATCGTCTTTAAACAAACGACCCTTGTCGTTAGTGATCGTAATCTTGTTCTTCTGTCCGGTTGTCTTGTCCTCCGCAGAGACGTTAAGGATACCGTTTGCATCAATGTCGAAACAGACAGTGATCTGAGGTACACCGCGAGGAGCTGGAGGGATTCCAGAGAGCTCGAATTTACCGAGGAGGTTGTTGTCTTTTGTTCTAGCTCTCTCACCTTCGAAGACTTGGATCAAAACACCGGGCTGGTTGTCTGAGTAAGTGGAGAAGACTTGCTCCTTCTTGGTTGGGATTGTCGTGTTCCTCTGGATCAAAGTGGTCATAACACCACCCGCGGTTTCAAGACCGAGTGAGAGAGGCGTAACATCGAGTAATAGAAGATCTTGGACCTTTTCGTTTCCTTCACCGCTTAGAATCGCGGCTTGAACAGCTGCACCGTATGCAACAGCCTCATCGGGGTTAATAGACTTGCAAAGCTCTTTACCGTTGAAGAAATCTTGAAGCAATTGTTGAACTTTCGGGATACGAGTAGAGCCACCGACAAGGACAACATCATGGACCGTACTCTTGTCCATCTTAGCATCACGGAGACACTTCTCAACCGGCTCCATACACTTCCTGAACAGATCCATGTCCATCTCTTCGAATCTAGCACGAGTAATAGGCGAATAGAAATCAATCCCTTCAAACAAAGAGTCAATCTCGATGGTTGTTTTCGCGGTGGAAGAAAAGAAAAGCGTCCTCTTTGCTCTCTCGCAAGCTGTTCTCAACCTCCTTAAAGCTCTCGGGTTACCGCTAATATCCTTCTTGTTCTTCCTCTTAAACTCTTGCACAAAGTAAGTGATTCACCATTCATTCTGTTATCAAAATCCTCACCACCGAGATGAGTATCTCCGGCGGTTACTTTAACCTCGAAGATACCTTCTTCAATCGTAAGAAGCGACACATCGAAAATACCACCACCAAGATCAAAGATCAACACATTCTTCTCACCAACACTAGTAGCCTTCTTGTCAAGACCATAAGCAATGGCAGCAGCAGTTGGCTCGTTGATGATTCGCATAACGTTCAAGCCAGCAATCACACCAGCGTCTTTTGTAGCTTGCCGCTGAGAGTCGTTGAAGTAAGCAGGAACCGTAACAATCGCGTTCTTGATTGAAGAACCAAGGTAAGTTTCCGCAATCCCACGCATCTTAATGAGAACCATCGAAGAGATTTCTTCAGCAGAGAATTG
Organism: Draba incana; assembly: GCA_963576765.1. Classification (NCBI taxonomy): domain Eukaryota; kingdom Viridiplantae; phylum Streptophyta; class Magnoliopsida; order Brassicales; family Brassicaceae; genus Draba; species Draba incana. Next base: position 23,073,317 of record OY755216.1, read on the forward strand.
CTTCTCTTCTGCTTAGTAGTTGACTACAATCATCGGTTTCTCTGAAGGTCTAGAGATGATCTTGAATGGCCATAGCTTCATATCGCTTTGTATCGACGCGTCACCGTATTTACTACCAATCAACCTCTTTGCATCTGTCACAATTAGCCACAAATATCAGAATTTAGCCAAAAATCAAGTATGAAATTGAAACCAAATCTTTGTTCAAACCCTTAAAATCAACAAATTCACAAACATCAACGTATATTTACTCTGTAATTTCAACTTAAATCATCATATAAACCCTAGAAAACGGAATTACGCACCTAAACATCAAACAGAGAAGAAAAGGATGAAATCGCGTACCGTGGACGGAGTTAGACGGATTCATGGCGCATTGATTCTTTGCGCATTGATTAATCTCTCGGAGTCGGTGAAAGCGACGTAAGACGGTGTGGTTCTGTTACCTTGATCATTAGCGATGATCTCAACACGGTTATGTTGCCATACTCCAAGGCAAGAGTAAGTAGTTCCGAGATCGATTCCGATCGCTGGACCTTCTCCTTTAACAGGCATTATTATCAATAGCTTTTAGAAAAAAGACGAAAGAGTTTTTGAGCAGATGATCAGCTAGGTTTTAGTTTCTTGTGGAGAGCGTTAATGTTGGGTTTATATAGGCTTTTAGACTTACCAAGGGATTTCCCACGCTACGCGTGGTTGGGTGTAAAACTTGTGTAAATGATTTATTCAAAAGTTATGTTGTTATTCGTAACTTTACTTTTTTTTTTTTTTTTTTTGGTCACAAAAAACACACTTCATTATCAGTTTAAGCGAATACACGTTGTGTATCCATAAACCAATAAGGGACAGAAGTGCTAATAAAGGAAAAGATCCTGTTTCGAGTGCGTGCATTCCTTGCTAACAAATCCGCTCTCGTATTATTCTCCCGTTGACGGTAGATGAGTTCGAATTCGGGGTAGGATTCCCGAAGGCATGCCAATTCGCGTAATTCTGGTTCAAAACCTGGCCACTCGTGTGGCGCTTCCACCATCTTCACTAGATCCCTTGAGTCTGTGACGAAGGAAGAGCAAAAACGATCCTTTTGTAGTAGTGATTGCATGGCCCACAGAAGCCCATGCAACTCTGAATGGAGAGGGGAGAGACTCCGATTGTTTCCTTGTAGTCCCAGTAAGTCTGTCGTCCCATCCTGTAGTTGTAAAACCCAGCCAACCCCACTTGTTTTGTCCTCTCTCTTCCATGAGCCATCAATGAAGCATGTGAAGGTGGTTGTATGCGTGGGGGATGTGCGAAGGGGTTGCAAAGGTAGCACTTGATCCGAGGTGTTTGCCTCAGTCCATTCCCGTGTCTCCTTCATTGCCACTGCTAATGTCGCTGCCGCCTCGCGGTTCACCGCATTAAACACCTTGTCATTTTGCGCTTTCCAGATATACCATACGATCCAGGGAAAAGCCCGCGATGCCTCTTCTGAGCCCCTAGTCTGAGGGGTACGCCAGAAGAGATAGTCAAAATTAGTTCTAAGTGTAACACCCGCGAACCCAAATGGGATTTTTGGGGGTGTCGATCGACACTGTAGGTGTGTGTCGATCGACACCAGGTTGTTATTCCTCGAGAATTTTTCCAGAGAGTGTCGTGTCGATCGACACAGGTTGTGTCTGTCGATCGACACGGGTTAAAATCAGATCTAGGTTTTTGGAATCTAGGGTTCCATATAAATAGGGCTCTCTTATTTCTTGTGGTGGCCGCAGGAAATAGAGGAAAAAGAGAGAGAAAGAGGAAAAAAGAGAGAAAAGAGGGGAAAAAGGGGGAAAGGAGATTTGAGAGGAGATTTGTGAGGTTTTGCCTTGGATTCTCATTTTTTTAGCGTGTGTGGTCGTGGGAGAGCTCTTGGGAGGTTGATTTGTGCGGGAATCGGAGTTGGAGCTTCGTGTTCTTCGTGTTCTTCGTAGTTCATCCTTTTTTTCTTCAGATCTAAGGTGAGTGCGCGACCATAGGTTCTTGAATTGAGGATTATACGTTGTACGTTGTTGTTGTGTGTTTGGGTGGTTCTTTGTGGATTGAATTTGCAGGTTTTGGTGTTGATTTGGGGAGATTTGGCCATGAGAGGATAGGCCAAACTCGGACAGAAGGCTCGCTGTCGATCGACAGGATTGCTTCCTGTCGATCGACACGTGGTTGTGAGCCGTCGATCGACAGTGTTGCTCCCCATCGATCGACACGTGTAGTACTGTCCTGTTTTCTCCGTTTTCTGTTCTTTGCTTGTTCCGTGCATTGTCTGATAACCCTGGTATTTCGTGTATTGTTTAATTCAAGTAATTGGCCTGTAGATGGGACGACCGTCTCACTAAGTATTTGTTAAATACTTACGCAACTCGTTTTTCCCAATTGTGTTGCAGGTAAAGATAAGGTTTAATCGCGGAATCAGGGCCTGAGGAGGGGATGATAGGTTTTTGTGTGTACAGTCTAATTCTAGAAAAACCAGTGTTAGGTTGCTAGACTTATTTTGAGTAACTCCGGATGTAATATTGACTCTATCATCTAGATAATTGTACGGCTTTTTGTGTGAATGTATGGTTGAATGGTTGTTAACCTTTTATGAAATTAAAAAAAAAAAAAACTTGTGCGTCACATTTTGGTATCAGAGCCCTTACGGTTCTAGGGCTAGTGGTGGTTGTGTTGAGCTGAGACTATGTGTGTTAATTGATTTTTGTGTGTTTAATCAATTCTAGTCTTTGTATCATCCTCTCCGGCCTTCAAAGAGATTCTGCGGTAAGTTGTGGTGTTTGTTTGTTTTTCCTCGGGTACTTATCTGCTGTTGTGTTGCCGTGAGATGGATACCCGAGCTAGAGGTCGGGGTAGAGCAGTAGCCCGTGGGGGCAAGGTAGTGGCCCGTAGGGGCAGAGTGGGTGGCCGTGGTCGTGGTCGTGGACCAGTCGCGGAGTCGACAGAGAGCGCGGCGCAGAGTGCATCCTCGGGTGGGGCAACCGCGTCAGAGTCCCAGTCGCTTGGTGCCAGTGTGTTGGCTGGTGCCGGTGGAGGCGAGGGAGTTCCAGTGGGCCCAGGTGAGGGTGCTGCTATAGCTCCAGGTCGTGATGACCAGGTTGTGGGATTGCTGACTCAGTTGTTGGCACGTTTTCCGCCTGTGGCTCCTGAGCAGGCTCCAGGTGTTCCTCCAGAGGCAGGTTTGCAGCAGGGGGCTGTAGTGGCTGAGGGGCAGGTGCCGTCTTACCTAGAGATTATGGGGCACATGCAGAGGATCGGTACGCCGTCGTTTGAGGGCCGTGTGGGTCCTGCGGAGGCGGATGAGTGGCGCTTGAGAGTGGAGCGTAACTTCAGATCGATTCGTTGTCCCGCGGAGTATCAGGTAGAGTTAGCCATTCACTATCTGTGTGGTGATGCGCATCTGTGGTGGCGAGCTATCGAGGCTCGGAGAGCGGTGTGGACCTGGGGAGAATTCTTAGCCGAGTTCAATGCTAAGTATTTTCCTCAGGAGGCTCGAGATCGTCTGCAGCTCAGTTTCATGTCGCTTCAGCAGGGAGGCCGTTCTGTACGCGAGTATGATGCCGAGTTTGGCAGATTGTTGGTGCATTCGGGCCGCGATATCGAGGATGAGAGGACTCTCATGCAGAGGTTTTTGTATGGACTTCGGTTGAGTATCCGGTCTCAGTGCAGAGGTGCTAGTTATGCCTCGAGGGCAGAGCTGGTAGAGCTGGCGGCAGCGATCGAGGAGGATCAGCGCGAGCAGGCTGGTTCTTTATTGGTTCCACGTGTGGTTGCTCTTGTGGCTCAGCCGAGGGGCCAGCAGCAGCAGAGTAGTTCCGGTTCTGGTTCCGGCAAGGGCGGCAAGCCTGCGCAGGGACAGAAACGGAAATGGGATGGTGCTTCTAGGCCCAGTCAGAGGGGCGGAGCATGTTATGGTTGTGGCAGTTTAGAGCATCGTTTGGCGAGTTGCCCCCGTAAGGGTGATCAGCAGCAGTTGTCTCAGCAGCCGCCGCAGTTGCCGCAGCGGGACTTGAGGGTATGTTACCGCTGTCGCGAGCCGGGGCATATCAGGATGTCGTGTCCCAGGTTGCAGCAGCCGAGTGTTGCAGCGATTCAGCCAGTTGAGGTGCAGCCTTTGAGTCAGGTTGCGGCAGTGCAGCAGCCGATAGGCCAGATTGGACCTGCACCGCGCGTGTATCCTTCGTCGGAGTCCGGTCAAAGCAGTGGAGCCGGGCAGATCACAAGTAAAATCTAGACTCAAACTTCGTGAAATTCTTAACAGTAGAATTTTCCTTGTTGTTGTGGTTTGTGTTCTGTTATTTATTTGTGATCGAGTCTCAGGGTTCCCAACGCATGTGGTATGTGTAGGGACCTTGTTAGTGGGCGGCTTTGAGTCCCACGTGTTGTTTGATTCCGGAGCATCGCATTGCTATATTACCCCGGAGCGTGCCGAGCGTAGTGGCATCCGGAGTAGCGCGGGTGAGCGCGCAGGCGTGGTCGAAGTGGCTGGAGGTGGATTCCTGGCTACTTCGGGCCGTGCTAGAGTAGTGGATGTACGGATAGCTGGGCATTCGATGCCAGCGGACTTGGTGATTAGCCCAGTGGTGTTGTATGACGTAATCCTAGGTATGGACTGGTTATCGTTCTACCGGGTTTATCTGGATTGCTTCAGGGGCAGAGTGATCTTCGAGCGGGAGGGCGGCAGGTTGTCGTTTCAGGGTTTGAGGCCGGTTTCTGATAGTCTCGTGATCTCGGCTATTCAGGCGGAGCGGATGATAGAGCGGGGTCGCGAGGCTTATCTGGCGACGATTGTGATGTCGGAGTCCAGTGGTGAGGTTGCTTTGGAGGATATCCGGGTTGTTCAGGAGTTTGAGGATGTTTTTCGATCGTTGGAGGGATTGCCACCATCTCGGTCCGATCCTTTCACGATTGAGCTTGAGCCTGGAACCGCTCCGATATCTAAGGCCCCTTACAGGATGGCTCCAGCAGAGTTAGCAGAGCTGAAGAAGCAGTTGGAGGACCTTTTGGGTAAGGGTTTCATTCGACCGAGTGTGTCACCGTGGGGAGCACCGGTGTTGTTTGTGAGGAAGAAGGATGGGAGTTTCCGGTTGTGCATCGATTACCGGGGGCTTAACCGAGTCACTGTGAAGAACAGGTACCCTCTCCCGAGGATTGATGAGTTGTTGGATCAGTTGAGGGGTGCGACCTGGTTCTCCAAGATAGACTTGGCTTCAGGTTATCATCAGATTCCGATTGCTGAGGCGGATGTGCGCAAGACGGCTTTCAAGACGCGTTATGGGCATTTTGAGTTCGTGGTGATGCCTTTTGGTCAGACGAATGCGCCTGCAGCTTTCATGAGATTGATGAACGACGTGTTCAAGGAGTTCTTGGACGTGTTTGTTATCATCTTTATCGATGACATCCTGGTTTATTCGAGGAGTTCCGAGGAGCATGAGGTGCATTTACGTTTGGTCCTCAAGAGGCTTCGGGAGCAGAAGCTGTACGCTAAGTTGAGCAAGTGCAGGTTCTGGCAGCGAGAGATGGGTTTCCTTGGTCACATTGTGTCTGCAGAGGGAGTTTCTGTGGATCCAGCTAAGATTGAGGCTATTCGGGATTGGCCTAGACCGAGCAGTGCGACCGAGATCAGGAGTTTCTTGGGTTTGGCAGGTTATTATCGGAGATTCGTCAAGGGCTTTGCGAGTATGGCGCAGCCAATGACGAAGCTGACCGGTAAGGATGTTCCGTTTGTTTGGTCACCGGAGTGCGAGGAGAATTTTGCGAGACTCAAGGAGATGTTGACTGGTACGCCGGTGTTGGCACTACCCGAGCCGGGGAAGCCTTATACCGTGTATACTGATGCTTCGGGAGTTGGTTTGGGTTGCGTTTTGATGCAGGAGGGTCGAGTCATCGCGTATGCTTCGAGGCAGTTGCAGGGTAGTGAGCGTAATCGGCCTACGCATGATCTAGAGCTGGGAGCAGTAGTGTTCGCTCTGAAGATCTGGAGGTCTTATCTCTATGGAGGGAGAGTTCAGATCTACACGGACCACAAGAACCTGCAGCACATCTTTACTCAGCCGTTACTGAACATGAGACAGAGACGCTGGGTCGAGTTGTTGGCGGATTATGATCTGGAGATCATTTATCATCCGGGCAAGGCTAATCTGGTGGCAGATGCCTTGAGTCGGCGGAGGTCCGATTCAGCCCACGAGCGGGTTATCGAGAAGTTGGTAGGCGAGATTAGCACGTTGCGTCTTTGTGCTTTCTCGGAGGAGCCGTTGGGCTTGGAGGCAGTTGATCGGGCAGATCTTCTTAGTAGGATCAGAGTGGCCCAGCAGAGCGATCAGATGTTGCTTGATTCGTCGCGAGCAGCAGGGTCTGAGTATGTTGTCTCTCCGAATGGGACGATTTTGATTCGTGGTCGAGTGTGCGTACCACGGGATGAGGTGTTGAGGCAGGAGATTCTGAGTGAGGCTCATGCGAGCAAGTTCTCAATTCATCCGGGGGCGACCAAGATGTACCGTGATCTCAAGCAGTATTATCACTGGGTCGGGATGAAGAGAGACGTGGCAGCTTTTGTGTCTAAGTGCAATACGTGTTCGTTGGTCAAGGCCGAGCACAAGGTTCCGAGTGGCAAGCTGCAGAGTTTACCCATCCCGGAGTGGAAGTGGGATATGATCACGATGGATTTTGTGGTCGGGTTGCCTACGTCGCGGACGTACGATGCTATTTGGGTGATCGTAGACCGATTGACCAAGTCAACACACTTTTTGGCCATTAAGAAGACCGATGGAGCGGCTAAGTTGGCTAAGAAGTTTGTGCGAGAGATTATGAGGCTGCATGGAGTGCCAGCCAGTATTGTTTCGGATCGAGACCCCAGGTTTGCATCCGAGTTTTGGGGAGCCTTTCAGGCAGAGATGGGCACTAGGGTGCATATGAGTACAGCTTATCATCCGCAGACTGATGGGCAGTCAGAGAGGACTATTCAGACTATGGAGGATTTGCTGAGGATGTGTGTGTTGGATTGGGGTGGTCAGTGGGCAGATCATGTGGGCTTGGTGGAGTTCGCGTATAATAACAGTTTTCAGGCGAGTATCGGTATGGCTCCTTTTGAGGCTTTGTATGGGAGGCCATGTAGGACACCTTTATGCTGGACCCAAGTAGGGGAGCGCAGCATTCATGGGGCCACTTATGTTCAGGAGACGACCGGGAAGGTTCGTATTGTGCGTTTGAACATGAAGGAAGCCCAGGATAGGCAGAAGAGTTATGCGGATAAGCGTAGGCGTGAGCTTGAGTTCTCACTGGGAGATCGCGTGTATCTCAAGATGGCTATGTTGAGGGGTCCTAACAGATCCATAGCAGAGAACAAGCTTAGTCCGAGGTTTATGGGTCCATTCCGGGTGGTGGAGCGAGTTGGACCAGTGGCTTATCGGTTAGAGTTACCACCGATCATGAAGGCATTTCATAAGGTTTTCCATGTGTCGATGTTGAGGAAGTGCCTGCATGAGTCGGAGGAGCTAGTGCCAGAGAATCCTGGAAAGGAGGATCAAGGAATTGCGTCGGAAGAAGATCCCGTTGTTGCGTATCCTATGGGATTGTGGCGGTTGCCAGGAGGAGACTTGGGAGCCGGAGGCGAAGATGAAGCCGAAATTCAAGAAATGGTTCGACGAGCAGGTCGCCATTTGAGCTTAGTTTTCCTTGTGGTTCCAGTATCGTGTAGGCCTTGTGCTTGTAGTGTTTTTGGTTCATGTATGTTCGTTCGTTGTATCGATATACATTTTCCTTAGAGATTTATGAGATGCGTTTTCTTATATTTCTGAGTTAGCAGTTGGTGTTTCGGATGTATCGTTGTGTTGGCCCGTGAGGGCGTGTTTTGTGGCGATATTCCGGGTTAGGGAGTATCGAGTTGGCCACACGGGGTAGTTCTTGTCGATAAATGTTTATAGACGGTTCTAGAATTTATTACTCTAGGGGCTGCGGCTCCGAATAACTCATTCATTTTATCTGGAGATGATTAGTTCTCCTGTATACTCTTTGGGATGATTAGTTCCCATTGTGAGTATTGAGGGGATGATTAGTTCTCCTGTGTACCCGGAGCTCGAGGGATGCGTCCTGAGAGTGGATGGGGCACTGTGTACCCGGAGCTCAAAGGATGCGTCCTGAGAGTGGAAGGGACACGAGACACCGATAGCTCAAAGGATGCGTTCTGCGAGTGGGAGGGGTGTCGAATGAGTTAAGAGTAATAGATGTCTAGAAACGGGCGTATAAGCATGAGACTGAACTAGAGCCTCGGAGATCGAGTTTTAGGATCTCGGATAGTTGTGATCAGTTCGGGTCAGGATCGAGTTGTGGCTAGTTGATGGCGGTTTTATCGGGATTCGAGGACGAATCCATTTTAGTGGGGGAGAATTGTAACACCCGCGAACCCAAATGGGATTTTTGGGGGTGTCGATCGACACTGTAGGTGTGTGTCGATCGACACCAGGTTGTTATTCCTCAAGAATTTTTCCAGAGAGTATCGTGTCGATCGACACAGGTTGTGTCTGTCGATCGACACGGGTTAAAATCAGATCTAGGTTTTTGGAATCTAGGGTTCCATATAAATAGGGCTCTCTTATTTCTTGTGGTGGCCGCAGGAAATAGAGGAAAAAGAGAGAGAAAGAGGAAAAAAGAGAGAAAAGAGGGGAAAAAGGGGGAAAGGAGATTTGAGAGGAGATTTGTGAGGTTTTGCCTTGGATTCTCGTTTTTTTAGCGTGTGTGGTCGTGGGAGAGCTCTTGGGAGGTTGATTTGTGCGGGAATCGGAGTTGGAGCTTCGTGTTCTTCGTAGTTCATCCTTTTTTTCTTCAGATCTAAGGTGAGTGCGCGACCATAGGTTCTTGAATTGAGGATTATACGTTGTACGTTGTTGTTGTGTGTTTGGGTGGTTCTTTGTGGATTGAATTTGCAGGTTTTGGTGTTGATAACCCTGGTATTTCGTGTATTGTTTAATTCAAGTAATTGGCCTGTAGATGGGACGACCGTCTCACTAAGTATTTGTTAAATACTTACGCAACTCGTTTTTCCCAATTGTGTTGCAGGTAAAGATAAGGTTTAATCGCGGAATCAGGGCCTGAGGAGGGGATGATAGGTTTTTGTGTGTACAGTCTAATTCTAGAAAAACCAGTGTTAGGTTGCTAGACTTATTTTGAGTAACTCCGGATGTAATATTGACTCTATCATCTAGATAATTGTACGGCTTTTTGTGTGAATGTATGGTTGAATGGTTGTTAACCTTTTATGAAATTAAAAAAAAAAAAAACTTGTGCGTCACACTAAGGTTCTCTGACGGAAAGTCATGGTCGACCGAGGATAGGCCGGAAAGGAACCAAACTTCCCTTGCTGTCGGGCAAGTAAAGACTGCGTGGTTGATAGATTCAGATGGGTCTGTACACCTTGGGCAGCTTGCCAGCTCCCTGATGTGTCTGAACTTTAGCCTCTCATTTACTGCCACCACCCCCGCTAGACACTGCCCGATAAAGTGTCGAAGTTTGTTTGGAGCTGGTAGTTTCCAAACATGAGCCTTGAGCGGATTGTCCGACGGTAGTTGGAGGGAGAATTGGGTCTCCGCGTCCTTATAAGTCCTGGTAAGATCATAACCCGATTTAACCGAGTAGAGCCCAGATTTGGTATAATGCCAACAAAAGTTGTCCTCCGACCCTCTTGGAGGTAGCCTCAGGCTCAAGATTTTTGGGGCATCCTGGGGATGCACGGTTTCTTGTATCACCTGAGTATTCCACTTTCGGCTCTGATGGTGGATGAGATCTGATACTCGCAGATGAGGGTTGGAAATGTTCCCTCGACTAACCGCCGGTCGTGGATTCGTATCTGGTATCCAGTTGTCTCCCCAAACCGATGTACCATACCCATTACCTATAAGTTTACATGTTCCTTGCAGTACCAACTTCTGTGATGACCAAACACTTCGCCAACCGTATGATGGGCGGTAAGGCTTTGGTGCATGAAAATGGTGCATATACCGGAAATACCTGCCTTTTAGGACCCTAGCAGCCAAGGAGTTTGGGTACTGTTGTTATTCGTAACATATGTTTTGTTTGATAGTGTTATATATGTATTTTGTATATTTTTCTAATGTTTGTATTTTGATTATCTATTGTTTTATTGTGTTAGTAAAAAATTTTGATTTTGAAGTGACGTGTTTATGTACGCGGATTTTGTTGTGAATTGTAAAAAAAGTGTATGTACTTTTAAGGTTTTTGTTGCTTTTATATGATTGGTAATCGAATTTTGTTTGTTTCATTAGCATATAAATCCTTTATATTTCTGTATTTGTTCACTCATTTATTTAGCGTCATTATATATATTTTTTTAAACGTCTGAATTATTATAGATATCTACATGCATATATACATAACAGTAATTATAAACTGGATGATATTATCTTCATTATCATCCATTTTACTCTCACGTGTATGTGATCGTGAATGGTACAATTTATAATTCAAACTGTTTATAATTAAAAGATTCTACATGCATATATACATAACAGTAAAATTAATTATAAGCCATGGAAGTAACACACACGTACGTACTTTATCTGTGTTTGCAGTGAAGAATTTCAAAGTTTTTTCTTTTTGAAGGGAATGTAAAATTTTATGTAAATAAAAAAATCATATTTTTACATCAAGTAAAAGAAATTCAAGTATATATATGTATCTTCTCAAATATATATGTCTAACCACTAAAACCATGAAGGAAAAAGACATTAGACTCAGGGGCGGCTCATTAAAATTTTGGGCCTTGTGCCATATAAAAAAATTTGGGTCCTTTTTGTAAAGTTTTAAAAAATTTGGGCCTTTTTTTGTTTTAAATTTTAAAAAATTTGGGCTATTTTAACAAATTAAGAAATTTGGGCCCTAAAATACAAAAAAAAAAAAAAAAAATTGCGGGCCCCGGGCATTTGCACATAGTGCACCCGTCCAGCGCCGGCCAGACTGAATCAATACTAAAGAAGAAAAGCTGAAAGATGGGTAAATGCAGATGTTGCCGATGATTCGGTGAATGGGGATCACTCAAGAAAATGGAAATGTAGAGTTCACCAAAGAGAGCTTTCATATCTATAGTCTATCTCTCAAACACACACCAGAACCTAAAGCTTAAGCCTTTCCTCAAAAGTATACTTCTTTACTTTCTTTTTCAATCTTTTTTTTTATGGGGCAATTCAAAGGGAATAATCAAAATTTACTTGTTTGTCTCAACACATGTTCAAAACATTATTGACTTTAAGAAAGTAGTTTGAATCTCCGAGAGAGATATATATGAAAAGAAGCAATATATGCCTAATTTGAACAAAACCTAAGCGTATTTATACTCATTTTTAATCATTTTATGGAGACATAATCTTGCTATTCAGTAAGTCTTAAACTCCAAAACCCACACTAATGATTTTTAAAATTTTGGGAACAAAAATTTGGTTTCTCTCCAACAGCTGCAAATTGAGAGTATGAACTATGAAGTTATGAACAATATTTGGTATCTCCTACTCGATTATCAATCGTTTCCCATATAAATCTTTAATTTACTACAGATAATCCAGAGAAATTAAAAGTCAAAACAAAAAGATTCCCACTTAAATTCCCGGCAAAAAAAAAAAAAAAATAGAAAGACAACGAAAAAGATTTTCTCTTTATTATCTTATCTCAACAACATAACAAAAATTCTCATTATACTGAATCGAAAGCTTTCGATATACCAAGCTTCATGGCACTTTGAGGCGAAACTGAATCTTTATGATATTCATTTCATGCTTGAGAACTTATTTTACACAACAAACAATTTTGGCTCGTGTATTGGATGTATATATTACGATGAAAAATTCAGATGTCTATAACAGAATTAGTAAAAGAATAAAAATTTATCAAACACAAATACAAAATATATATACTTGTACAAATTATCTAATTTATAAGCTTCATTGCAAGATTGAGAAACAAAAAATATGCATACAGTATCTCCAGTGAGACCAACTATTGGCGGACCTTCTGGTCATTGCTTCACCAAATCCATACCTTTTGCTCGATTTATCGTCTGATCTCTTGGTCAGCCGTAAAGCCATGTATGGGATTAGAAACGCCATGTTGCATCCGTCACAAGATTTGGTCGAATATCGAATGTCGGTCCTAATACAAACAAAACCAAGAGCCATGATTGGGATTAGAAACGCCGTGTTGCATCTTGTGTCCATATTCTAACTTCCTATATACAAACAAAGACCAAGAGAGATCATTTTGTACCTGAAAGAAAACAATATTTTAAGGCATTCGTTGTCATCAATAGCCACTTCCCCATGATTGTTCCTGGCCAAGAAGATTGTAAAACACAGCTGTTTTAAGCAAAGAGTCACACAAAAGGAGATTAAGAGAATGACGTGTAGTAATTGTTGGAACTCGTTTTTGACAAAATGGTTTACAACCACTTTCCGGTGAGAATTCTGGTGGAGACGTGTAACATCCCAAACCGAAATATGGAATTTCGGTAAGGGTGTCGATCGACACCATGAAGCAGTGTCGATCGACACCAACGCTTCAGAATCAGATTTTGGTTCGTTTTTAATCGCGGTTTGGCTCGGTTTGAAGGATTAACTTTAGGACTTCCGTATTTAAGTCTTTTATCAGACTTGTGGCCGTTATTTGAGAGGAAAGATAAGGGTTTCAGAAGGAAATAGAGAAAAGGGTGATTTTGTGTGGAGATTGAGAGGAGAGAGGAGGCAGTTTCGGCTGCTCTGGTAGAAAGACAGAACGGACGATCTAATCAAGTCTGATCGGCGTGATTTTTCGTAGGTATGTTCTTCTTTTTCTTAGCTAGCTATATGAAAAAGCCGATTGCCTTTTGGACCTGTAGTTTCTGAGTTATGATCTTTTTCCGGTGGGTGGTCTGTGCAGTTTCAGGATTCGATCAGTCCACTTGGGAAGTGTTTTCCCGGCGTTTGGGAAAGAACTAGGAAGCGATATTGGTATCGTTGGAAAGCTCTCTCAATCTAGTTTTCAGATTGGGTTTCCGATCTTAATTTGGAGGTAAGATCCGTTCTCTACGTCGTTTTTAGTTCAGCTCATCGTTTCTGGTTGCTGGAAATCTGAATAGGGTTTTAGGGGAGTCTAGGTTTATAGCGGAGGCGTTTCTCAGTAATTGCGTGTAAGATTAGAAGCAGGTCACTGATTGATATACTCCATTTTTTGCGTATTCTAACCATTGTTTTATAGGGGTTTATCGAGTCTTTCTCCTTTGTATTGAGTCTTTTTAGGTCTAAAAGTGGCTGGAATGAAGAATTGGAGTTTGCTAGGAGGCTTAGTGGAAAAGAAAGGAAAACACGATTTTTTTGGAGATTTTGGAGTTGAAAAGGACCACCTGCTCTCTGAGACGATGCACCTGCTCCCCAGAAGATTGACTTCGGATATTCTCATTAAAAGTGAATATTCACCTAAAAGATTTACCCTAGATTCACCTTGGATTCACCCAGCCGCCGCAGCCTTTAAAAAGGAAATTCCTTGGAGAAAAAAGACACGCTTTCCTTTTACCTTTTTACACACGTTTTGGATCGAAGAACCCTAGAGAGATTTTGCTTCTTTGCTTTTGGATTTCAAGTCTTGTTCCACCACTTGTGATTGAAGTTTTCTTGAACCCTTTCTCTTTAATTTATTCTATGAATTCTTTCATCTCTCTTTGTGTCTTTTGTTCCATTATGTGCGAGTAGTCATCTTTGTTAGATTAGGGTTTTCAAAGGGAACTTAGAGATTCATGAGCTAAGCATAGATAGGATTATACATATATTTTGATATCTTCATCTAATGTCGAATTTAATGCCTAGACTAGCTTGATCACCTAGCCTTTGATTTTAGGTTAAATTTACCCATCAAAAGTGTAGTAAATTGCTTGAATAGACTTATATGGGCTATTCGACCCTTAGCCAACGACAGTTGAAGTTAAGGCAAATCGTGAACTTATCAATCTTAACCGCTAATGCTTGTTAATCTCTTTAGGCTCAAACGACAGTTTAGGGTGCTAGATTGATTGATAAAGTTGTTGATGCCACGACAGTGGATCCTCAAAAAACCGTGACTGTGTTCTAGATTGGCGCTTGAATTAATATCCTGAATAATTGATTGGTTCTTGATGATCTATTCCCCGAGATAATTGCCCTAGTCTAACGCCTTAATCATATTTGTTTACAACCAATTTTTACTTTGTTTTGCTATTTAAATTCGTGACACTTAAACCTCTTGAATCGCTTAGCTAGAAATGTGTTTAAAGGAATTAAAGTGTATTGCCGGTCCCTGAACGAACCTAAATCTATATCTACAACGGATTAGTAATTTAGGATTTGAGTTCTTAATAGAGGGAAAATTCTGTCATCACTGATCTCGTGTTCAAGTCCCTATTTTTCCCTTCGTTAAACCCAGGTGAGTGCGTGATCGCTTAGGGAATTCTAGAAATCGTTATAGGAGTAATGATGGGTTGATTGTTTGATGTTTGCTTGTTAGGGATCGCTGTTGTGTTTGTGTTGCTTGTGGTTTGTATGAAATTCGTGGATAGATTGACGATTATTGAGGATGTTTTGGTGATTTATGATTTGGTTATGAATTGAATTGGTTCCAAGTCGTGTCGCGAGAGGATAGACTCGACTCTGGATTCTGTAACGAGGTGTCGATCGACGCATAGAGGTTGGGTCGATCGACACCACATAAAGATTGATATTCGTGGTTAGCAAGTGTCGATCGACACCAGTTTATAAATTCTGAAAATTGTGAATTAATGTGAAGCTATTAATTAACCGTTTTGTTATTGGGTGCATAGCTGTGTATTGTGTATTGTGTGTTGTATGATATTGTTATATCAATTGTTTAATCTGGATATTTAAAGGAATTGGTTTAATTGTTTAATCTAGATATTTAAAGGAATTGGTTTAATTGTTTAATTTGGATATTTAATTAAATGGATTAAACCTCATTATTTAACGTTAAGTGTTGTTCGTATAACCTAGTTAGCGGGATGACTGCTTCACTGAGTATTTATGATAATACTCACGCAACTCCCGTGTTCTTTTGAGTTGTAGGTAAAGGAAAGGTGTGATCGTGGAATCGAGGCAGAGCGAAGAGGATGATAGGGTCGTTTATCTTGTTGTTTAGTCTAGTGAACCTGTTGTGTTAGGTTGTTAGTTTATTTTAAATGTTCATTCCTGAAATATAGTATTTGAATTATTTGGTTAAAGGAGTTTATTATTTACTGGATTATCTATTGAATTAAATGTTATGTTTTTCCACAGTAGAAATATTAAAAAAAAAAAAGTTTGGTTGTTTCAAGACGTCTATTAGAATGATCGGTTAATAGGCACGATATAATCGTCGCCGTAAACACTATAACATAGTGTACTCACATGTCAAAATCGAAGTTGATTTGAATAAGAAATGGAAGTTCAAAGTGGATGACTTGGAAAGCTAATAAAACTTCCTAAATTTGACTAAGTGTAAAAACTAGTAAATATCCCACATTGTAATTTTGGATATAAAATCCTTATTAGATAGTATATTACTACATATATAAAAGGGGAAAATCATAACAAGGCTTAAAACCTTGGATACATTTTGATGTATTAGAGAGAAAATAATTTTGGACCAATGGATTATTCTTTTGGACTAAATTGAATTTTGGTGTTAGTAAAATCAACACAATAATCTCTCTATTTGATGTGTTCAACGTAAATTAATATAAGCAATTGAGTACAAATTTAATTGTCAATTAATTTTGTAACTTATAATAATATTAACTCACGTTGAAATAAAGGTGGGATTAAATTCTCAAACCTCCCTTAGGGCAACCTTATTGCAGACCAGGGTTTAAAAGCCTTATAAAATTATTAAAACACACACTCTCTCTTCCTTTTACTCAACTTTATACATTCTCTTTCATCTTTTTACTCAACTTTTATTAATTTTATATTTAAACACTCTCTCTTCCTTTTAAAAACACTCTCCAAAATATCTAATTTTAAACACTCTCCTCTTCCTTTTAAACACTCTTTACTCAAATTTTCTTAATTTTATATTTCAATATACCCCACAAAAACACTTTCTTTCTTTCTTTTACAACCATTTTAATAATTTTATATTATAAAAACACACACTTTAGACCCTCTAGTGTCTCCAATAAGGATGTCCTTAATGGCTTATACGTTTATATACGTTGGGTTATTATGGCTATAAAAAGCTACTCACCTCCATCTTCTAAAAGCATTGAAAATTTTCGATCAATATGTTCAAATAACAACAAAAGTCTCTCACACTTTATTTTATTTTATCTTATTTTATTTTGAGTCCGACAGTATAACACATAATCTAGCGTTCGTGTGATTCCGTTCTTGAGTTGTGCAAACGGAATCGATTGCAGTTGTATCCTGAGATTTGGAACGTCATACAACCATCACACTACAGAGCGTTTTCAGAATTAAGGATAGAGATCATATCTCGCCTCGGCAAAATTTGTTCTTATCCTAATTCTTGTATCGGTATTGTTATCATAATATTGTATTTATGTATTTTATTTCACAAATATCAGTTTGCCCATATTGTAGTAAATTTAAGTTCCTACAATCTTAATTCTGAAAATTTTCGCTATTTGTTTATTGCACTAACGAAAACTGATTATTTTTGTGAAGTATTTTTTTGTCGTAAACACAGGAATT
The DNA here is from genome assembly GCA_963576765.1 of Draba incana. Classification (NCBI taxonomy): domain Eukaryota; kingdom Viridiplantae; phylum Streptophyta; class Magnoliopsida; order Brassicales; family Brassicaceae; genus Draba; species Draba incana. Next base: position 23,090,026 of record OY755216.1, read on the forward strand.
AGAAAATTCTTTGGAAATTTTCTCATGGTGATTAAGATTTCTGAATTTTGTTAAATCAATTTAACAAAAATTCGTCGTTGATCAACGTGTTCGATCTGCTTGTGTCAACACACAAAGGATATACATAATTTCAATTTGGTTTTCATCTGGTTTGGTACACCAGCTTGGTTTGAAATTCAATTGGGTTGTTCGGTTTATTACAACCGACTTGGTTCTTGTTTTGATAATTGTTGAGCAATTTTTCAAACACCATACTCATTATTTTGCTTAATATTCCTTCACTTCAATTGTGGAATATTATTATGACGTTACATATGCAATTTCTTCAAATTTAAGTAACTTTTATTTGTGTTGTCATTAAATTGTTTAATTTTTAGAACTGATTAATTCTGGAAATTTTAATTTAATTATCTATGGCAATTTATTCACAATTGTTTAAATTGTGTTTTATATTAGATTGAATTTCTAATATTATGTACTAATTAAATTTTGATTCTCTTGAACAGATTTAAAGTACAACAATGAGTTAGCAACCTTATCGGAAATATGTATATATTAATATATATTTTTGCATTTTCGATTCATTTCTAAAAGTTGCCTAACAAACATTACCACGAGTATGGTGAGTGGACAACTCATATTGAGAATGGTCTACCATCTAAGATCTTGTGAGTTATAATGATTATATCTCTGATTTTAATCGAAATATTCATATCCTATTTACACCGATAGCGGTGAAGGTATTTTGGTTACAAATCTAGTGAAATGACGCACCAAATTTATTTTGGTTCCACATATGATAGTGCCAAAATCTAATTTTATCAAATTATCAAGTTAGTACCTAATGTTGTAAACATAGGACTAATATTACTAGACCAAATCGATGTGTTTCGATTCATGCTAAAACTAGAGAAGTAACTCAAAGAACATATCATATGATTTCTCTTGAGAATACAAACAATATAACTCTAGTAAGCATAGAGTGTTCATATATGTGATCACAAGAACAATAAAGAACATAAAGTTTCTATGAAAACCTCCACTAGCTTCATAAAGCATCATGCTTTCAATGGAAATTTATCTCAAGTATGGCATTATAAGTGATCAAAAGGCTTACGCATGTCATAGCAATGCTAACGAACATTGTACCACACTTGATCATGCAAAGAAAATGGAAAAACTTTCAGACCATTCTGACCAAAACAAACACGTGAAGTGTAGCATAATGCTACTACCACCATCAATATATATTTTAATAGATATAACTTGCTAAAAAGCAAAAATATGCATTTGATAACAAAGCATAAAAGATGGAAATTCAAAACCAATTTAAAAAATCCATAAAAATGGATAATATGTGACAAAATAGGCGAGTTTGATGCACATTATATAAAATAATGTTATTCATCAAAAAACTGCTACTTATTCACTTAAACTAGTAGAGTTATGGAGAAAAAAGGCTAAACTCTTTTATAAATTATCTATGATTTTAGTTATCTCACAAAAGCGTTGCTTACCACACAAAATCATTGGAAAAAATCCATATGAACTTTTGAAAAGGTAAAGTACATTCGTAAAAATACTTGAAAGTATGGGGATGCCTCTCAAAAATCATGATAAATTATATTTTATTGGAAAACAGTGTTTTTTTTGTTTCTGATTGATCATCAGATTTAATAATATCCATGTAAATACAATAATAAAATGCAAATCTTTTGATAAAAGCATTTAGTGTTCTTTCTCTGAGAGAATGCACCATTAATTTCACTAAAGTCATATCTAATCCTTCGTGGAAAAAAAAAAACATCATTAGTGAGATCGACTCCATTATGAACACATCATACATGTGAGATAATCGATTTATCACAAGGGTATAAATAGCTATTATGGTTAGTCTTATTATTATAAGAAAATGACATAAAAATATTAGACAATTGATCTCAAATGGAGTAATCTTAAATGATTATATTTCATCGGACATCCTAGGATCCAATTTTTAAAGGTGTCTCACAAGATCAAATTGTAAAATCATCAAAAAGAAATTGGGTTTAAAGCCTATGAATTACGCGGATAGTTGATGTTAACCCTACCTATATGATTGGAGATCCCATGAAATAGGTTCAAGGGGAAAACTAAGTCAAACTAAGTCTGCTACAAGCACTTTGAGACTATAATCTCTACCCAAATTTCTAAGATGATATATAGTGCTTCCTGTATAACAAGGATAAGCGTTGCTTTTAATGATATTCAACATAGTTTTGATATATTCGTGGAGTATTACAGGATACTTCATAAAACAAAGCTATTGAACTTTCACTACAAGAAAACAGTCCATAAGTGACTGCGATTTGTGACTGAAAAATCAGTCACTAATATTTGTGACTACTTTGAGACGAACTAGTGACTGATTTGCGACGAAACAAATAAGTGTCACAAATTAGTCGCACATTTGCGACGCAAGAATGTGGTCGTAAGAGTGTCGCAAATTAGCGACAACATTGCGACATTTATTCGGTGGTTCCGTGGTAGTCACATATCAGTCACTAATTTGCGACTCTATTACAACGGAAAAAGTCGTCACAAATTTGTGACACATCTGTGATGAAAACAGAAGTCACAATTTAGCGACGCCTCCGTGGGTGTCACAAAAGCGTCGCAAATTCTATGTCGGCAGATGAATACAAAAAGAAATCTATGTCGGCCAAAAGGAACGTAAATTTAAAACGTGTTTACCTACCGGTCACCTAACTCAGAGATATTTTTCTTAAGGTAGTGGCAAAGTAGAGGCTAAAGCGTCACAAATTTGTGACTCCGGTTTTGGCGTCACAAAGTAGAGACAAATTATTTTGCATATAAATACCATGTATCCTCCTCTCATTTCATTCACTCAAATCTCTCTAATTGACACCTCTCTCTCTCTGAAAAAAAAAAGTGTGGGGAAAAAAGAGTGGGGAAAAAAATTTGTTGTTTAATTTGGAAAAAATATTCGGTGAGAAAAAAAACAAAATGTGGCCTTATTCATCGCGGTCTTGGATGTACAACCGATTCAATTCAGTTACCAACAATATATCTGCTGAATTTCTGGAGGGGGTAGACCAATTCACGAGGTTTGCAGCAGCACAAGACTTTGCTCTCAATAGTGGAGGTAAAATATATTGCCCTTGTGCTACATGTAGAAATTTGCGTAGACCAAAACCAGTTAATACTGTAACGAATCATTTGCTTAGTAATGGCTTTATGGAATGATATTACGTTTGGACGGAACACGGGGAAGATTATAATGTAGTAGGAGTAGTTAGTAGTAGCAATTACGAAAATCCCCAGTTTAGTACCGGTAATGATCAAATTAGTATGGGTAATGAAGAGATGAATTATGATGGTAGTAATGTTTACGCTGAAATGGTTGAAGATGCATTTCATGTTTCTACGCCAATGAATGAATATGAACATGAACATGATCAAACTGGAAATGATTATGTTTATGAAGAACCTACCGGGGACGCGAAAAAATTCTACCAATTGTTAGACGCTGCTAATACGCCATTGTATGAAGGTTGTCGATAAGGTCATTCGCAATTATCGTTAGCGTGTCAACAAATGAACATCAAATCAGACCATAATTTGTCTGAAGTTTGCATGGATTCATGGTAAGAAGCGTTTAAAGAGTATTTACCTCAGCCTAATCGTGCAACCCGATCATACTACGAGACGAAAACATTGATAGGAAAGCTAGGGTTGCCGGTTCATACATACAATGTATGCGAGGATAATTGTATGCTATACTGGAAAGAAGACGCGGCGTTGGAGAATTACAAGTTTTGTGGAAAACCAAGGTATATGCCTGATACCGGAGGGCGGAAGAGAGTGCTAATTAGTAAAATGTGGTATCTTCCTATCGGTGATAGGTTGAAAAGATTGTACCTATCAGAGAAGACTGCAGCGGCAATGAGATGGCATGCTGAGCACGAGTCACAAGACGGAGTTATGTGTCATCCATCTGATGGTGCAGAGTGGAAATTTTTTGATCAACTCCATCCCGATTTTGCGGTGGAGACACGAAACGTGCGGCTTGGATTATGTACAGATGGTTTCAATCCTTTCGGTATGTCAAAGCATCATTCGTTGTGGCCTGTGATCATGACCCCTTATAACCTACGTCCAGAGATGTGTATGAATGAAGAGTATTTGTTTTTAACAATTTTGAACTCGGGACCTAATCATCCATGCGGGAGTCTTGATGTTTTTCTTCAACCACTGATCGAGGAGTTAAAGATTTATGGAATAATGGAGTCGAAGCGTACGATGTATCATTAAAGCAAAACTTCAACCTCAAAGCCGTTATGTTGTGGACGATTAGTGACTTTCCAGCATATGCTATGTTATCAGGATGGACGACACACGGAAAACTAGCTTGTCCCATTTGCAAAGAAGATACAAATGCATTCTACTTGCAAGCTGGTCGGAAGACATGTTGGTTTGATTGTCATCGGAGATTTTTGCCGCAAGATCACCACTTACGAAGGAACAAATTTAATTTCCGAAAGGAATGTAACGCTATAAATTTATCTCCACCAGAATCGTGTTGGAATTTGAGTGTTTACATTGTATTTGAGCTGATTTTAGAGAGAAAATAAAGAGAGAAAAGTATGAGAAGTATATGAGCCTTTTTTTGCTCAGATTTTAATTAAGCTCACAAGTGTAATCTTTACAATGAATAATTGAACATATAAATAGGAGAAGGAGCTCCTAATGTGACCGTTTGAATCAGAACAAGGGGGGAAGAGAAAGTGGTTCCCAAAGTGTGTGAAAGTGACATGAGGAAGGTGTAGTTCTCTAGGTGAAAGTGACATGTCCTTGTTCTTGATTTATTCAAGAACATGTGATCTCTTCTTCCATTTGAATTTGAAACCGCGGGACCACTCGGAGAGAACTGATCCGCGTCCTTCTTTGTACCGCGGATGGTCCCACGCCTCGAGAACATGTATCGCGGATCGTCCCGCGTCTCGGTGTTACGCGTCTTGGTGTTAAGTGTACCGCGGGTCTTCTTCCCGAGTGTTCTCGAACTGTCCCGTGGGCAACCTTCTTCCCGCGGGTCGATCGTTCCTCGATGTCACCCAAACTGATCCGTGACATGTATTGCACGGATCGATAGCAACCGTCTATCCGTGCTCCGTCTGTCCGTTCTTCATGCGGCCTTGATGGTTCGATACACGGCCTTGTATCCCGCGTATCGTGACTTTACGGTTCCGATGATGTCTTGACCGGACCGCCCATAATTCGTACTTAAGCGATCCTTGGTTGATGATCCTTAAGCACTCATCTTGTTCAATACTCCCCCTCAAGTTCATACACAACAACGTGAAGTGTGAACTTGGAAGATACAAGATGATGGTCTCATTAAAACCTTAGTAGGGAAAACCCTTTGGGACAAAACCTCTACTAAGGAAAAAGAGTGCCAATCATAATGATGAGGGGACTTGAACAAGGGACTTGATTCGGATATTGATCCAAGCCATTGATCGGCTTTGGACCGTCTTCTTTGGTCTTCGCCTCGGCCGGCCTTTGACCGTCCGTCCTCGGGCTTGATGATTCTTCTTGATGGCCTCCTCTCTAATACTCCCCCTCAAGCTTAGACGACGAGCAACAAAGTCTAAGCTTGAAGCCGCAATAGATTTTGTTGACTTAGTTGTTGCCACATTTCTTCTTGATTGCTTTCAATTGTAATACTTCCCCTCCTATGAGAGTTTTCAGAAAATAATGAGAGGTAAGCATAGAGTATATGACAAATTAGTTTGTTGAGCAAGAACAAGGACAATGAGACATTTTCAGATTTATTCATAGCTTAATCAATTTAAACTAAGCTTAGATATTGATTTTAGCAATTTATTTCCAAATGATTTAAGCTAATAAACTTCAGCATTCGTTTTGCACGTTCAGTTGGCAATCAACTCCATAAACCAATTTCTAGGCACCTTAGCCTACTGATTTTAGTCAACTAAACTAGTTTCAAGTGAGTTTCAATTGACAATGCATATTGAAAGAGATTAAGGTTTAGAAATAGCCTGATTTGGTAGAGTTTGGCCGAGAGTGTGATGCTCAATTTGGTTGATTTATGAGCTATTACCAAACGGTCCGGTTTGGTGCCTTTTGTAAAATATCCAAGCTCCTTCTTTTGCACCACGAACCCATTGTACTTCTTCAATATTGGGTCTAGTTGATGTCATAAATAGGGCTCGCCATTTGCCTTCACCGGTTTGCCACTCGAGATCATTTCTCAAAGACTGTTTGAAAGCAGTCTGGACACCTTCTGGTAATTTGGCTCTTACGACTTTTGTACAGCTCGGAATGATGCAAGATTTCCCCCCCCCCCCCCCCCCCCCCCTGAAACTAGACAAGTTCCTCTAATGCTTTCATGTTGAAAGTTTTGACTCGAAACGTCTCCATTTTTCACGAACGCTTCTTCAAGACAGATTTGCGATTCTGGACCAGTCTTGAGACTTTGGCTTTGTAGCCTTCGTTGTTTACCGAATTGCTTCAGGACAACTTGGAGGACTTTCTCCACTCTTTTCTTGACCTCTCCATGATCAGACTTCAATTTTCCCGAGCTTATTTCTTGAGTTTAAAATTATTGCAATGAACCAGGTGAACTCGTCGCTTAGGTGAAACCGGATACACTCCACATGAAGCTTCCTCTTCTCCGATGATCCGCCTTCTCTAGAACTTTTGCCTAGTAGCTTAGGTCAGCCTCTCCAAGGTTTCTCCGATGTCTCTTCATCGGTTGGTAATGCCCATTTAGTAACACCAATTCGGAATTTCCCACGACTTGTTTTGAAGATTTGGAGTGGCTCGTTGATTAGTGAGCTACAAGTTCGGATTTTCCCTTTCAAAGCCTTCTTGCTTGTTGCCTTTTTCTTCTTCTCGGTATGGGATCGTTTTCATGTTGGCTTTTCTTCTTTGATTTCCCGAGAGCATCGATTAGAAGCCTCTTGATGTTTTCTTGTTATTTTGCGTCGGACGTGGTTTTGATTTCGTCTTCACACAGCCTCCATGGACTTGAGCGTGACCTTATCTACATCAATTGGAAGGAGAAACTAAGAGTATGAGAGGATTCTCCACCTTCCCGAGACAAAGCGTCCAAAAACACCCGAGAGCATTTCTTCTCTACTTCTTCTTCACGGGACTGATTTGAGACCGCCTTTTTCTTAGCCTTTAAGACCCATCTTTCTTCTTTGAGGCTCTCATGGTTTCCTTTATCCTTAAACAAGTGATAAACAAGAGAAATTAAGTATGTGCCATGAGGAATATCAAAGACTAAACTTATCAATAATTCAAACTTAATGATCAATTTAAGTTCATGAATTTAACTCGGTTTTAAACAATGATATTGGTGTTCACTAGTTTTAAAACCTAATCAATTGAATTAGAGAAGCATTTCCAATAGCATTATGATTATGGAATTATAAGAATTTAAATAAGAGTTGAGTTTAGAATGCTTCTCTATTTTGTGAGAGGAAGTTCTCAAGAACTCCTTGAAGGGATATCCCTTGAACATGATTTTCACGCCATCTTGATAGTTTCAGATTCATTGATTCGGGTGCCTCCTAGTTTGATTCTTCACTTTAGGTAGTGCACAACTTCTTTAACGAGACCGAGTGGTGTTCTCGGATTTTCTTCAACGGACAAGTATAGTTTCGGATTTTCTCCGAGATATAAGTAAGCCTTCTCAATCTCTTTTAGCTTACTTGACAAATACGAGTTCTCGACTCAGAATTTTTTTTTTTTTTTTTTCAACATTTTCTTCCACCAGTCTTTCCTCTCCACTTCTTGTGGCGGCTGTTCTTGGTGGTCATTCAACGTCTTCCACCAGTCTTTCCTCTCTACTTCTTGTGGCGGCTGTTCTTGGTGGTCATTGGCTTCTTCAATCTTGAATGATGATTCAACGGAGAGCTACAATGGCTTCTCTTAAAATTCCAAATAAGCATTCTCAATCTCTTTTAGCTTATTGGTAAATACGAGTTCTTGACTCGGAAATAAGGAGCTTCAATGGCTCAAAAATTAGAGAGCATCAATGGCATCTCTTTGAATGAAGTGAACCGGGAAAATAGAATTTCAAATTTCCAACGGTTCAAAGTGATCGGAATGAAAGATTTAGTGACCAAGTGTTTAGTAACCGAGATAATTTAGTAACCAAAGTATTAGTAGCCGAGAGTTTTTGAGTAACAAAGTATTTGAGAATTTGAGAGAATTTGAGTGTAAGTAACCGAGAGAATTTGTAACCGAAAGCTTTGAGTAACCAAGAGTATTTAGTAACAAGAGATTTAGTAACCGAAGATTTAGTGACCAAGAGATTTTGAGAGATTTCAAGAGACTTTGAGTATCCAAGTGTTTGAGAATAAGTGACCGAGAATAGAGAATGAGTTTGTGACCGAGAATTTCAATGACCATCAAGAGATTTTAGTAGCCAAAGTGTTTAGTAACCGAGAGAGAATTTTAGTAACCAAAGTATGAGTATCCGAGAGATTTTAGTGACCAAAGATTTTTGTAACCGAAGTATGAGTAACCGAAAGATTTTAGTAACCAAGAGTAGTTAGTAACCGAGAGATTGAGTGACCAAAAGATTAGTGACCGAGAGCTTTTGAGAAGACCAAAGTATGATTTTGAGAATCCCATTGGAATGAAGGAATAAGAGAATTTGGAGAATTTGAGAAGAGAGATTTTGAAGAATTTGTAACCAAGATTTTAAACCAAGATTTTTCAAAGACATTTTCTTTAAATCCAGATTTGAAAAAAAAATCAAAAACTTTTGGTAACCGAAAATCAAACAAACATTTTGAAATCGAAATTTTCAACCTTTTGAAATCCAACTTTTCAAATTCACTAGGATATCTTCAAAGATTTTCGAAAGCAAAGATTTTCCAAATACTTTTCTTTAAAATAAACAAAATCCGGTTTAAAGAAAACAAAACTTTAAACTTTTGAAATCAAAATTTTTCAAACATTTGAAATACTTGCAGCGGAAAAACAACTTAGAATTTGTGTTGGGTTAAGCGCATGAGAAAGATTGAAACTTCCTCATACCGATTCAACCCAACTCACCAAAGAAATCAAAATTGTCGAAATTTTTGAAAAATAAAAGAAAAACCGAATCTCCAAATCTCTAACCCAAGAGCTTATGCTCTTATACCATGTTGAAATTTGAGTGTTTACATTGTATTTGAGCTGATTTTAGAGAGAAAATAAAGAGAGAAAAGTATGAGAAGTATATGAGCCTTTTTTTGCTCAGATTTTAATTAAGCTCACAAGTGTAATCTTTACAATGAATAATTGAACATATAAATAGGAGAAGGAGCTCCTAATGTGACCGTTTGAATCAGAACAAGGGGGGAAGAGAAAGTGGTTCCCAAAGTGTGTGAAAGTGACATGAGGAAGGTGTAGTTCTCTAGGTGAAAGTGACATGTCCTTGTTCTTGATTTATTCAAGAACATGTGATCTCTTCTTCCATTTGAATTTGAAACCACGGGACCACTCGGAGAGAACTGATCCGCGTCCTTCTTTGTACCACGGATGGTCCCACGCCTCGAGAACATGTATCGCGGATCGTCCCGCGTCTCGGTGTTACGCGTCTTGGTGTTAAGTGTACCGCGGGTCTTCTTCCCGAGTGTTCTCGAACTGTCCCGTGGGCAACCTTCTTCCCACGGGTCGATCGTTCCTCGATGTTGCCCAAACTGATCCGTGACATGTATTGCACGGATCGATAGCAACCGTCTATCCGTGCTCCGTCTGTCCGTTCTTCATGCGGCCTTGATGGTTCGATACACGGCCTTGTATCCCGCGTATCGTGACTTTACGGTTCCGATGATGTCTTGACCGGACCGCCCATAATTCGTACTTAAGCTAGCGATCCTTGGTTGATGATCCTTAAGCACTCATCTTGTTCAATAAATCGTTGACGGGGGAACAAATATACCGGAGTATACAAAATAGCAGAGCAAAAAAAACATCTGAATGTGGTGGAAATGGGCATAAAAAAAAACCTCCCAGCTATGGAGATTGGCATAATTGGCATAAAGAAAGCATTTTTTGGGAGCTTACGTACTGGGTGGATCTAAATCTACGACATTGCCTTGATGTAATGCATATCGAGAAGAACTTTTTTGATAACATCATGTATACTGTGATGAATGTCAAAGACAGATCAAAAGACACGGTGAAGTCAAAAGTAGATATGGACATACATTTCCACCGACCGGAACTGTGGGTGGATGAGTATGGGAATGCCCCATTCTCTATTTGGAGATTGCCCACAAGAGGAGTAGATGCATTACTAGACTAGGCGAAAATTCAAGTCAAATTTCCAGATGGTTATGCAGGAAACTTAGCAAGTTGTGCAGACATCAATGCCCGAAAGTTTTTGGGAATGAAAGTCATGACTGCCATGTTTTTATGGAGCGGTTGCTTCCGTTCGTATTTGCAGAACTTCTTCCAAAAAATGTACACCTAGCATTGTCAAGTACGTATACATATATAGAAAGTCTTTTGTTACTTTTCTGGTGCTCTGGTTGTTGATTTTGAGATATGTTTTTCAGCAACCGGAGCATTTTTCCTTGACCTTAGTAGTAGATCATTGGATCAAAGCCGGCTCCAAATTTTGAAGGAGAATATTGTTATGATACTCTGCAATTTGGAAAAAATCTTCCCACCTGCATTTTTTGATATCATGGAGCACCTACCTATTCACTTGCCATACGAAGCTGAGCTCGGGGGACCCATGCAGTATCGGTGGATGTATCCGTTCGAAAGGTTCTTTAAACATTTGAAAGGCAGAGCAAAGAACAAAGCCCGTCCAGCAGCATCGATTGTTAAAGCGTACATGAACGACGAGATATCTAATTTCTCTGAACACTACTTTCCACCAAACTTATCCACAGCTGCAAGAAGAAGGTAAATAATTAAGAACCATATAATTTGTTTTCTGATGTTGAATTCTATGCATAGCATATTAATTAACAAATAAATTTTGTAGGGCTTCTCGATACAAGGAAGGTGAAGTACCCATGTATACTGCACCAGTGCCAGATATATTTACTGGGGTTGGTCGCTCAAGTGGTAAATGTACTGAATTTTGGTTGAAAGACATTGACTATACGACAGCGCACTCATATGTTTTGCGTAATTGTGAGTATTTTTCGACCGTTCGAAAGGTATTAATGTTTTCTCCTAAATAATTGTTGGTTACGTCATATGGTTTCAGATCCTTTAGTAATTTGTTGTTTCAAATGCAGCTACTTGGATGCACATATTCGAGTTGAAAACCCTGGACTATCTGAGGAAGAGGTCACATCGAAAAAAGATGATGAATTCCATTCATGGATGCGGCAATACGTAAGTATTCCAATTATTTAATTATCATTTTATATAATTAAATATTATATAATTCTCTATGTAGGTGGAAGCGGTAAAACATGAACGCAATTTTCCAATGTGGGTTCACGAAATATTAGATGGTCGTGAGAATAAGGTGAAGTCGTGGCCAATGTATTTTACGAGGGGGTATATGTTTCACACGCGTGAGTATGAAGAATGAAGGAAAACAATGAATTATGGAGTTTGTTTTCGAGGACAAAATTATTCAGACGCCTCCGATGAAGAAGATTTCTATGGCACAGTTGAAAAAATTATCGAACTCACATACCCCAGAATCTTGAATTTAAAGATAATCCTTTTTTACTGTCAATGGTATGACCCTGCGCTCGATAAAGGGACCCGAAAGAACGAGGTTGGCGCTGTCAATGTGCTCTCATCTCGAAAATATCCAAAATATGAACCATTTATATTAGGTACAATTCACGTTCCTCTAAACTTATGTCATACTTATAATTTGTACTAACATGAAATGTTATTCATCCCAGCGTTTCAAGCTGATCAGGTTTGTTATCTTCCCTATCCAAATCCAAAGCGTTCTCGGAGAACATGGTTATCCGTTGTGAAAGTGAATCCGCGAAATCGAATTCAAGGAAAGTTTTTGGAAAATGAGGAGGTCATTTTGCAACAAACGGTTGATGTGAATACCACCTCTACGATTCATGAATTAAATGTCGATAGTTTAGTTGATGTGACTTATCCGATGGAAGGTCTTGCTTACGAAATTGAAGACGAAGATCCTACCGATGAATTTCAATGTAATTTATCTGACCACGCCTCCGACGAAGAACCTTACGATGAATAATGTGACTATTTATATGTTTTTATTTGTATTAAGAGTGACTATTATATGTTTGTATTGTATAAGTATGTAATTTAAGAAATTTGTATGAGTGTTTAATTTGCTTGACTAAAATATGTTTTTCATTACAAAAATATGTGGGAGTACATATACATATAGAAGTTATAATGGAAGCTAACGATTATATTACAACGGCACAACGGTTTAGACTACAATACATACTACCACAATACCCGGTTCGAATCAGGGTAACCACACCCTTTTGTTAAATTTACTAAAAATCATAGATAAATAAAAGACAGTATAAGAGATAACAATTATATTACTATGGCACTTCGGTTTACACGGATCAAACTTACAACCGAGCCCGAGTTCGATTTTGGCCGACTACACCATTTTTTAAAAATTCCAAGTGACTAATTTGTGACGCTTTTATGACAACATAAGGTTAGGGTTTCAGATAGTGTTTGAATTATGTGAAACCCTTAATAGGCGTGACAAATTAGTCACTAATGAACGACTCTTTAGCGACGAATTTGTGACGCATGTATAATTTCCGACTGATTAGTGACTAATTTGCCACGCCCTTTGACATTTTAACACATTTAAAACGAAAATGCATGCCTCCATGATTCATAGATGTATTCTACCTTCTACAAACTCAAATTCAAAGTTTCCAATATGTGGGAGTACATTTTTTATGAATGTAAAAAAAATCAAACTAAGTGACAATCTCATTTCATATACTTTAGGTTATAAGTATATGTTATTTTGTGGTAGAATAGGTTTGATTCATGTGTTTGTAAATTTTATTTGTTATTGGTGGTATAAAAGATATATCCATTTTTTAAAGTGTATATGGCTTAGGGAAAGGCTAGATTTCCCAAATTTTGTCTCTAAATGTTTAGAGTTTAGGGATTTGAGTTGTGACTAACTTGCAGTCGTCACAAATCAGTGGCAAATTTGCCTCTGATTACCGACCCATTTGAGACTGATATTTGGGCCACTGTTTACAATAAATCCCTTTTGGCGGTCCATTTTGCCGCCCAAAAAAAAAATTTACCCACTCATTACCGACGCTTTAGTGACACCGGTAAAAAACATCGGTTATATCGTACACCGAAGAGTCATTTTCTCATTTTCCTCTAAGTTTCATTTCTTCTTTTCTCTCAACTCACGAACCCTAACTTCCCTTTCGATTTCTGATTTCATCATTCCTTTCGATTCCGTGCTAAAATCTTCTCTTTCTCTTTGTTGTTCATCTGGATAACTCGATTTCTTCATCGAATCGATTCCAGATTGAACATTTCGATTCTATTCTTCGGTTCCAAAACCCTAATCTCTTCGTCTTTTTTGTTATCAAACCCTAGATCTCTGATCTCTTTCTCGATTTCAGGAACCCTAATCTCTATATCGCTTTCATTTTTGATTCAAACCCAAATCCAAAACCCTAATCTTCCGAGGAAGCCTAATCGACTTGGCTGGGTCCAAATCCGTTAGACCCTGAGGAGGTTCTACTCGGTCAACGCCACGCTCTGCCGCCGGCGGACACTCAACCGGCGGAGGTAACTCAAAAGGCGGAGGTAAACCAAGCTCCGGTTCCAAAGCGAACGGCAAAGCAATCTCCGCCGATGGAATCCCTAAGTTCACTAATGGAGGTACCCTCAGAATCCCTGGTTTTGATGGAGACCGTCCCTCGGCAAACCGTCTTCCTGTAGACTATCCCGGGAAAGGTAAAGGGTCATCTGGTGGTGGTAAATCTAAAGCACAATCAACCTCACCTTATTCGGCCAATGCTGCAGATGGTTCACCACAAGGAGTTAGGTCAACAACCTTGGCGAGTTCTTCACATGACTCCAACGGAAATAATCAGTCTTCTCCCCCTTCTCAGAACAACAACAACCTCTCCGCCTCTCGACGCAACCTGCTTCCACTCCAGTATCCATCATAAACCGCTCTGACTCATAAACAATCAAACTCGCAACCGCGAGCCAACCTTAATCTCAATGTGCAACCTCACCGCTTTAATGCTCCTAATCGGCCTCAGGAAGTAGAAGATGAAGAGGACGATGAAGAGGAAGCGAACGATGAAGAAGATGATGGAGATGGATTTGGTAATGAAGATCCTGTGGATGAAATCGAAGTTGGTGGTAATGGTGGGGAAACGAAGACTATGAGGCACTGTTGGACGCTGTGTTAGCCCATCCAGGGCGTCAAAGACTACCCTTCCTTAGTGAGAAACCTTTGGAGGATACATTTTGGTAAGTCTAGTAAGAAACCATTTGTCCACTATTTATTGTTCAGAACACTGCTAGGTTGATCAAAATGTGTGTATTAGACTGCTAGGTCGACCAAAATGTGTGTGTATTAGACTGCTAGGTTGATCAATATGTGTGTGTATTAGACAGCTCATTTTTTGTCTCTTAGACTGTTAGGTTGCTAAATATTTGTTATTTGTTAAACAGCCGATTGTACATGATTATACTTATTAAGGTTACTTCATTTTATATTGTTTGATTTAAGTTATTCATTTTAATTGCTTATGTGTGATTTGTTTAACCTCTGTTTACATTTGTTTACAAGGTTTACTCGGAACAGAGGCTTACTGACCCATGTCATTTTTGGAATATTTCGTCGGAAGTTTGATGGCCCATTCTACAGTTGGATCGTCACACCAATTGACAAGCAAGAAAGATTTTTCCGCACTTTTGCGGTAATATTCATTTCTATTTTACTTGTTCAGTTGATTTTCTTAGGTTAATCATTTCATTCTTTTATTAACTACTTCTTTTTATCTGTAGAGCAACTACAATTGGGATGTTGGTATCACTCCCATTATGAGGGCTCACTTCAATTGAATTGCAATTAAGAGGATGAGAGGAATAGTCAGCCAAGTTAGGACCCGTAAACCAAGGGTGAGACCAATCTGGATTAGTGATGACAAGCTATGGGCTAGAATGTGTGCCTACTGGGCCACTACACAGGCTCAAGAGAAGAGCACTACGGCTTCCAACTCAAGAAATTCGGATCGTAACGGCCGTGGCCCACATAAGCACAGAACAGGCCAGTCTTCCTACCTCACTATTCAACAAGATATGGTAAGCACATTTTAGTCCTCACATGTTTGTACATTTTATTATTTCCTTCTCTTTCAGACTGATGTACATAATGTGTCTTATCTATTCTGACAGGAGAAAGAACTACAGTGACCAGTCTCTTGGGGTGAAGTGTTTTTGAAGACACACACATTGCCGGATGGGAGCTTCATTGATCTTAAAGCTCAGGAGGTTGCTACACATTACGAGAACACTCTGAGAGAGGCGATGGAACAGCCTACATATATGGAAGAAGATTCAGACAACTCCTCTCAACGGAATCGGACCGTCGAAGAAAAGAATGAGATCTTCTTGAAGGTATGCTCCCTCTTCTGTTCTGTTTATTATATTTTAATCTTGTACTGTTGTCATTGTTTATTAATCCTTGTTTTTGCTATTGTAGTGCACTGAGTTTGATCCTAAGGGTAATCCTTATGGAGTGGGTCAGCTCTCACACATGCCTAACAAAGGAAAGAGAAAGATCAGCTATGGTGAATCTTCTTCACAAGGCCTGCAAGAGTTGCAGGAAGAGCTTAAGGCAGCACGGCAAAAAATCTCTGACCATGATGACGTGAATCTGCGACGTGATGCGGAGAATGCACGGCTTGCTCAAGACCTAAAGGCAAGTCAGGACCAGATCACTGAAATCGAGAACAAGATGCTCACCTTCATGCAGCAAGCACCACCAACAGTTCAACAAGCTTCACCACAGATTCCTGTTATCATCACTCCAGCGTCTGCAAGTGACCCTCCATGTCCAACCAATGGCACCACTGAACCACCGAAGTAAACCTCCCAATCTCTTTTACTCTCTGTAAAACTCTGAAACTTTAAAACTTGGAAGTTTATCTTCCTTTTTGAACTTGATAACATATTTTGTCAAGCTAAGTGCTTGATTTGTATATAATGGTTGTCCTTTCTTTTGCTTTGTACAATGTTTCTACTTTTAGTTAAATGGTTTTTGGTCTATTTTTCATTTGAATTTGAATGGTTTTTGGTAGGTTTTTCTTCTCAATTATGGCATAACAAAACAACATAAAACCACACATAATTGTAACAAAATTGCCACTGAAAAGTGACCAAATATTCGAACAAACAAAACCATGGCGTCGCAAATTAGAGGCAACTTAGTCACAAAATTGTGACTACCATATAACTACGAACTATTCGAAACAAGTGTGACAACGTCGCTCATCAGTCGCGGTTTTATGACTACCAAATTAGACACAAAACTGTCACAAATTACCGACTACATGAGCGAGACAGAGTGGTTGCAAATTAACGACGCTAAAAGTTGTCATCTATCAGTCGCGGTTTTATGACTACCAAATTAGACACAAAACTGTCACAAATTACCGACTACAAGAGCGAGACAGAGGGGTTGCAAATTAACGACGCTAAAAGTGGTCATGTATCAGTCGCAAATAAGGGCAGTGGCTAATCCGTCACTTATTTGCAACTCCAGGATACTGTCGTATAAGAGTCGCTATTTACCGACTGATTTTTTCAGACGTAACGGAGTCGCAATTTAGCGACGCTTTAGCGATGCCAAAAATTTGCGACGCACGTTTTGCGACGCCGAGTTGGCGTCGCTAAGTAGTCGCAAATGGGTCATTAGTAACGAATTTGTGACGCTTCTGGGACTGGCAAATGACCTGTTTTCTTGTAGTGTTCCACCTAGTGAGTGTGAAATGAGGCCGCTTCTAGGAGAATAAATGAATGACTATATTCTCTAATTTCACTCATGATACCAGGCATGCTCACGGCCACAATGAGCCCAATAGAGAAAATAATTCTGTGAGAAAATGAAACTGTGTTATAGTTGTTGTCTTGGTTTACATAAAAGTTCGGGTGGTTCAAGACATCATGTTCACCTCCTGATCGAGTAAACCCGATAGCTACTAACAATGATTGATTCAAAGCTGAAAAATGCTACTAACTCATATACAGTGGATTTTTCGCTTATACTCTCAAAAGTCCGTTTTTCTCGAGTATTGTGTTTTAGAGTCATTTCTATTCATGTGGGGGATTGTTGGAACTCGTTTTTGACAAAATGGTTTACAACCACTTTTCGGTGAGAATTCTGGTGGAGACGTCAATTAGAATGATCGGTTAATAGGCACGATATAATCGTCGCCGTAAACACTATAACATAGTGTATTCACATGTCAAAATCGAAGTTGATTTGAATAAGAAATGGAAGTTCAAAGTGGATGACTTGGAAAGCTAATAAAACTTCCTAAATTTGACTAAGTGTAAAAACTAGTAAATATCCCACATTGAAATTTTGGATATAAAATCCTTATTATATATAAAAGGGGAAAATCATAACAAGGCTTAAAACCTTGGATACATTTTGATGTATTAGAGCATCCATATTGGTAACATTTTAGTGTCTAAATGTGGTGTTTTTATAATATAAAATTATTAAAATAGTTGTAAAAGGAAGAAAGAGAGTGCATTGAGGATGCCCTTAGAGAGAAAAAAATTTGGACTAATGGATTTATTCTTTTGGACTAAATTGAATTTTGGTGTTAATAAAGTCAACACAATAATCTCTCTCTTTGATGTGTTCAACGTAAATTAATATAAGCAATTGAGTACAAATTTAATTGTCAATTAATTTTGTAACTTATAAAAATATTAACTCACGTTGAAATAGTAAAGGTGGGATTAAATTCTCAAACCTCCCTTAATGGCATATACGTTTATATACGTTGGGTTATTAAAAAGCTACTCACCTCCATCTTCTAAAAGCATTGAAAATTTTCGATCATTACATGATCAATATGTTCAAATAACAACAAAAGTCTCTAACACATAATCTAGCGTTCGTGTGATTCCGTTCTTGAGTTGTGCAAACGGAATCGATTGCAGTTGTATCCTGGATTTGGAACGTCATACAACCGTCACACTACGGGGAGTTTTTCAGAATTAAGGATAGAGATCATATCTCGCCTCGGCAAAATTCGTTCTTATCCTAATTCTTGTATCGGTATTGTTATCATAATATTGTATTTATGTATTTTATTTCACAAATATCAGTTTGCCCATATTGTAGTAAATTTAAGTTCCTACAGTAATATCGTACCTCACATTTCACCGTTGAACATTTTGCTTTTTTATGCTTTTAATATAGTAAATTTATGAAATTGAACATTTTGCTTTTTTTGCCACCGTTGCGAAAACATAGACACAAAAGGTGGTTATAAAGGATGAGGGTCTGGTAATTAAGAAGGTAAGCAAGATCTTACCGCTGGTAAAAGAAAGCAAACAAACATGAATTAACAAACATAAAATGTAATAATTTCAAAATTGAAATCAACAAACATGAAACAGAAAACAAAAGCTACAAAGATACCAAGAGAAAGCAGAGCACAATCTCTCTTTATTTTCACCTAACTCTTCCAATCACATGCAGAATCAAACCTCACTAAAATCAATTAGAAGGATGAAGCAAATATGCATGGTCTCTAAGTTCACGTAGCCACCTTAAGACATTGTCTCTAATTTAGAGACCATGCATATTTGCTTCATCCTTCATATTTGTTTACGATGTCTCGTCTTCTTCCTCCGAACCCCTTCTCTCACCACTTTCTCAACCTGCAACCGCTGTGCCACTCGTCCCTTCGTCGGAGAACCGGGTTTCCAGCGCTGACCTTCACGTGTCTCCGGCACCAATTTCAACTACAGACTCTGTTTCTAATACACAAGATGTTCCCAACTACGTCACTCTCCTTCTCCCATTCCTTTATCTCCTAACCTCTCGTCTTCTTCCTTTGTTAGTAACAATAATGCCACAAGTCCAACTTCAGGCCCGAATCCAAGCCTAATAACATCTCCCATCTCACCTACCACCTCAAGCCCAATACCAAACATACCAACAAGCCCACCAAATCTCATACCATCGCCTCCTACTTCCATCTCTTCCCCTGCCTCTGTATCTTCACCGACACCATCTCCCTCTCCTCAAAATTCACCTCCACCTCCACCACCACAAATCGATCTCCCCCCACTAGTTCAAAATAATCACCGCATGACCACTCGAGGCAAAAATCAAATAGCTAAACCCAAAAAGAAACAATCTCTTACCACCGTCAAATATAAACCCAAAACCGGAATCCCTACCACAGTTAACCAGGCTTTGCAAGATCCAAACTGGCGCCCTCTTATGTTCGCTAAGTTTGATGCTCAAATCAAGAATCAAACTTGGGATTTAGTTCCTTCTGATCCCTCTCAAAATTTGGTTGGTGTTAGATGGGTTTTCACGATCAAGGAGCTTGCAGATGGGTCTATTGATAAATATAAAGCTCGATTGGTTGCAAAGGGTTTCCATCAACGTCAAGGCTTGGACTATTCAGAAACGTTTAGTCCTGTTATTAAATCCACCACGATCCGCATTGTTCTCGGTGTTGCCGTAACCAAAGCTTGGCCAATTCGACAGCTTGATATAAACAATGCGTTTCTTCAAGGGACTCTTGACGAGGAAGTTTATGTAGCTCAACCTCCGGGATTTGTAGACCTAGACCGACCTGATTACGTATATCACCTGAAGAAGGCATTATATGGTCTCAAGCAAGCTCCACGTGCGTGGTACCAAGCGCTCAAAACCTTCATTCAATCGCTTGGTTTCGTTAATTCTCACGCTGATGCTTCACTCTTCGTCTATCGTCGTGGTTCTGATTGTGTTTATGTTCTCGTCTATGTTGACAACATTATTATCACGGGTAGCAACACCACGCTCATCGACACGTTTCTTACGGCTTTGGCTGATCGATTCTCTCTCTTATAGATCTTGGTGATCTTAGCTACTTTCTTGGTATCGAGGTTATTCGCACATCCGATGGTATTTATCTTATGCAAAACAAGTATATTCATGATCTTCTTCTTAAGCAGAACATGATTACTTGTAAACCAATTTCTACGCCGATGGCTTCATCTCCAAAACTCTCTCTACGGTCTGGTCATAGGTTAGATGAGGTCACCTCTTCTCAATATCGAACTGTCATTGGATATCTTCAATATCTTGCCTTCACTCGTCCAGACATAGCTTATGCGGTTAATCGTCTTTCACAATTCATGCATGTGCCCACAGATGAACCTTGGCAAGCAGCCAAACGGGTTCTTCGCTATCTTGCGGGAACTCCCAAACATGGTATTTTTCTCTCCTCACGAAATACTCTCTTATTACATGGGTTCACGGATGCCGACTGGGCCGGTGATGTTGATGATTTTCTGTCCACCAATGCGTATATAATGTATCTTGGGAATCATCCCATATTGTGGTCTTCAAAGAAGCAACGTGGCGTTGCACGGTCTTCCACTGAAGCGGAGTATCGAGCAGTTGCTAATGCAGCCTCTGAGATTAGCTGGATTTGTTCATTACTTACTGAACTTGGCATCACTCTCCCTACACAACCGGTTCTTTATTGTGACAACATTGACGCAACTTATCTTTGTGCTAATCGAGTCTTTCACTCTCGCATGAAGCACATAGCCTTGGACTACCACTTCGTTAGAGATCACATCCAAACAGGCTCTCTGCGCGTTGCACATGTTTCCACTCGGGACCAAATCGCTGATACACTAACGAAGCCTCTGCCACGCTCCCGGTTTCACGAAATCACTACCAAGATGGGCGTGAGACAACTCCCTTCATCTTGAGGGGGTGTATAGAAGATAGAATGAGATTAGGGGCCTAATTGTAATTAGTAGAGTCAAAGCCCTATATTGTTTCTGTATAAATACTCTGTATTTACATCATTCTAATTATTAAGATATTTTCCCTACAATCAAATCTTTGGTTTGGAATTTCTTATGTTCTTGTTTATACTTGGATTCACTTGTCCATTAAAATCTGAGACTCTAGTCTTGTGTAAAGCTGATTATAACTGTGGATGCTGGAATTGGAGACATCTATCTTCTTTTCCTTATTTTTTTCTCGCCATTCTTGATTTTTTAGGTTCTGAAAAAAAAAACATTTTATTTACAAAAAATAATACTAATTTTTATTAAATTATTCTAAAGAAAAATTGATTTCTTGTCAAAGTACTACTGTATATGAATAATTGGATGGGCATAATTAGATCGGAAAGCAATTATTTTTTTAGTTCCACCAAATTGGAACCCTTATCCTAATCCAGTTTGGTTTAATATTTATTCATTTAGTTCAAATTTATTAATAACTTTGGCTTGTTTGGTTAGTTCTGATCGGACCAAATTCGATTTTCAATTTTTTTACCGGATTCGAGTCAGATAATTTAGTTCAGACTGAACTCAAAAAGTTGATACAGTTTATTGGTGCACCAACATAAATGGTAGAGCATGTGTCGCTGTGTTCTATATATCAATTTTTGGTTAAATCTAGAAAAATGTATTCGTCACTTTAGTAGAAGTAGTCTTCTTCACAGATAAATAATCCACTTTTGTCTTACCATCACACGAAGATCTTTTGAAAATTCATCAGCAATCTTCACGAAAATAAAATCAAGTTTAAATATACACTAAGCAGTAAAATAATTTAAATATAGTTGTAAAATTGTAAATAATTTAAATATAGTTGTAAAATTGTAAATAATTTTGGAAATATTCGCTACTTGGATTTTGCAGGTTACCTGAAAACGATTCTCCTAGTAACGTTCGTCGGAGCATTGGCATGGGTTTATCAGTCAATCCAACCACCACCGCCAAAAATCGTCGGATCTCCCGGCGGAGCCACCGTGACATCGCCGAGGATCAAATTAAGAGACGGAAGACATTTGGCGTACAAGGAATTCGGATTTCCTAAAGACGAAGCCAAATTCAAGATCATATATATCCACGGCTTCGATTCTTGTATGCGCGACTCACCTCTCACACATTTCTTATCTCCGGTAAGTTTTCCGGCCAATTTCTTAGCAAAACCCTCAAAAGCTGTCAAGAAAACATCAAAGATTTGGTTTTTAGTGAAGCTTATGAGGAAAAATGGTATTTTTGTGCATAATTTTAGGCTCTTGTGGAGGAATTGAAGATATACACTGTTTCTTTTGACCGTCCTGGTTATGGAGAGAGTGATCCTGACCCGAATCGGTCACCGAGAAGCATAGCATTGGATATAGAAGAGCTTGCTGATGGGTTAGGACTAGGACCTAAGTTCTACGTCTTTGGTCACTCCATGGGTGGTGTAATCACTTGGGCATGCCTTAAGTATACTCCTCACAGGTACTGCATTGGTCTCTACCTTGTTTCTCATTCAGTTTTCGAAATGATTCGATGTGTTACCCGCTTAAGTTATCGGATTCTGAGTCCATTTCTTGGGTCTATACCCCAAAAAGATATTAACTTATAGCACCAGCGATTAACTACTGGTGGAGTAACTTACCGGGAGATATAACAAGAGAAGCTTTCTCGCTTATGTTTCCTGCGGATCAGTGGTCTCTTCGAGTAGCACACTATGCTCCTTGGCTTACATATTGGTGGAACACTCAGAAATGGTTCCCATTCTCTAGTGTGATCGCTGGTGACCCGATGATATTCTCCCGTCAAGATATGGAAATCTTGTCTAAGCTTGGATTTGACAAACCAACTAAGGTACAAGCACCAACTATAGATGTTTCGTTTTGGTTTCGGATTTTGGAATTCAAACGATGTGTTGATTGTTTGTTTTTTTCAGGCATACGCGAGACAACAAGGTGAATACGAAAGCCTACACCGAGATTTGAATGTTGGATTTTCAAGCTGGGAATTCGATCCGTTAGATCTCCAAGATCCATTCCCGAACAAGAATGGTTCGGTTCACCTTTGGCATGGCGACGAAGATAAGTTTGTGGCAGTAAAGCTTCAGCGTTATATCGCGTCAAAGCTTCCATGGGTTCGTTACCATGAAATTTCTGGATCAGGACATTTGTTACCACTTGTGGAAGGTATGACTGATAAGATCATCAAGTCACTTTTGGTTGGTGAAGAAGAAGAGGTAAGTGAGAGTGGAGAAGCTTCTGCTTGAGTCAGTGTGGTTCATTTTAAGTTGCTTGTACTATATTTGTTGAATTTCAGACAGATATTTACTGCTTGCAATGGGTACAAGTACAAGATGTATTATGTGATGAACGAATATTAGTATTTAGTATATTACAATATTTTATAATGGTTGCAATGATTTTTGTAAAAGAGACGAATAACTTTAGATTAGCAAAAAAACCGAGTTTTGTTATTAGAAATGTTTTTTGTGAAACTAAAAAAGAAGAAGTTCAAATGGAAAACTGTCGTTAGAAAAAATTCATTTTTTGATAAGCTTAAATTATTATTTTACTGTTATATATTTGAGAAATTAATTTATTTATAACTGATGAAAATTAGAATTGGACCATTTGGTCTTTTCTAGTTCATTTGGAATTTTGGACCGATCCTTCCTATTGGACTGTTTTTGTTTCTTTTTTTAATAGTTAATTAAATTTATTAACAGCTTTTATATAATAGTCTTGAGACGCAAGTCTCTGCAGAGACCCAAATATTTCTTCGTAGACACTCCCATTATCTTGTCTGACCTACTTTCGTTCTCTCCCATCTTCTTACTAAAATTCAGCAAAGAGAAAAGTTGAACAACGATGTTGTGGCATGAAGTTTGGTCTTGGAATAGAAAGGAAGAGATAAATCTCATGAAAAATTGTCTAAGAAACTTTCGTTTTATTGCAATGGATACTGAGTTTCCAGGTTCGTTGAGGGAAACGTCGAAATACGCTAAGGACGAAGAACGCAACGAGGATATGCGTTTCGATTGTCGACAAGACTAGGTTGATCCAGTTAGGTCTTACTCTTTTCGATTCGAACGGAAGAATCGGCGGTACTTGGGAAATAAACTTCTCTGATTTTGGCGAAATCGACGATGCGTGAAACGAAAAATCCATCGAGTTTCTCAAACGTAACGGTCTAGATCTGGATAAGATCAGAGAACAAGGAATTAGCATTCGGAGTTTTTTCTCGGAGTTTGGGCAGATTCTGAACCGTACGATGAATGTTACGTGGGTCACTTTTCACGGATCTTACGAACTCGCCTATTTACTCAAAGGCATTACCGGAGAATATTTACCGTTGTGTTCAGAGAGATTCGCAGAAGTTCTCGGTTCGGTTCTCGGATCGGTTTACGATTTGAAAGTGATGGCGGGTCAATGCGAAGGACTTAGTTGCCGTCTTGGTCTTCAGAGCCTTGCACATGAACTTGGACTTAGCCGTGTAGGGATTGCACATCATGCGGGGTCAGATAGCGAGTTAAGGGCTCAAGTTTTCGATAAAATTGCTCGGATCTGCCATAACATACATGAATCAGAAGGTTTTGTTTATGGAATCGGATCCAGAATTCTCTCACACCGTTTGAAGCAAGAGATTGTGATGACGCGTAGAAGTGCTCAATTGCATATTAACCATGTGATGAATACAAGATGTTATGGACCGCCTTCGCCTTTTCTTCCACCGATGATGCCGCAGCCAAGGCCGATGTTTGTTGCTGGTTTTCCGCCTTTTGGTGGCTTCGTGGTGCCGAGAGTCTCCATGTATTAAAACTTTTAGGAAAACGCTTCTTGTATAAGTCTTAAATGTATTAACTTGTCTCTGTACTTCAGTTTCAGTTTCAGTTTCGATTTGTTAGTTAGTCAACAACTCTATCTTGTTGTTAGTTATTGTGAGTGTAATTCAAGTACTTGTGATCTGGTAAAAAAAAGGTATTGGTCTCCGATTTTAATGGAAAGTTGAGGTTTTCGTATTCTTTAATCCATACGTTGTTCTCTTTCTTAACAAGTTAAAGATAAATTACTTATAACCAATACATTGTATACTCTATTGCATTACATGCATCTATCTATATGTCTTGGTCCAATGTGATCAGTAAGAGAATATGATTTGCATTTTTTTTAGGTCAAGAAATCAAATGGCGAAACATATAACAAATTGAGGTAGGCTAATGATGTTTTCTTTAGTGACATAGAGAAACCTGGATTGCCAAAAGTACGAATAAATGAGCAGATATCAGAGACCACCGAGCTGAGCGTAAGATGGTTTCGCGGTAAGCTGTTTGAGATCTCTTCAAGATTAAGCGGAGCCAAGACATCATCGATCACAGCTCTAGCTAGAAACACAGCAAGCTCGTTTGATGCTTCTAAGATGTCTAATTCTGCGGATTCAAGGAGCACGATGAATCCGTTTATGAAATCTTCTGTTGAAAGAAACTCCATGTGAAGAGCAGAGAGAAGAACCGAAGCAAGAGTGATTAACTTCTTTAAGAACACAACGTTATATTCGGGTGATTCTAAATCTTCAAGACTACGGATGTCATTTACTCTTGAAATCCCTCTTCCCTGCAAAACCAATACAGAGTTAGTCTTTCCATTCTCAACTAGAATTGCAATGTCGTATTTGGTCCTTGAATAGAAACACCTGAAGCCAATCTATATGTTGTTGCAGAGAAGCTCTAACGGATATTTAAAGCTATGTTAACATGTAGTGCTACACATTCTATCTAAACATTCTAGTGCTAATCTTGGCTACCTCCTACCCACAATATCAATGTAGAAATTTGGCTTTGATGAGTGACTTAGATCGGCAGATGAGTGACTTAGATCACAAATCAACCGAGACACATAGAAGTGGATAGTGGGCAACGAACTGATGATGAGAATGCACCAACAACAGCTTATTAAAACTGAAATTTAGCTAAAGCCGTTCCCTAATGACAGTTTCAACATCAAACACTTGCTGAGAACCTAAATTCTAAATGCTTATGTACCTCTTCTTGCATTCCGGGAATAGCCGCAGATAGAAAAGCTCCCTACAAGTAATCAACACAACCAAATGTATCAAGAGCATACACTCCAAAGTTAGTGAAATGAAGAATCAACGGGTGCTATTGTATCAAGAGCACATCCGATTTCCCGGTGTCCGGAAATGGACCGTTGAGGAAAATTGAGATCGAGACTTCGGGAACTGTTTCCGGCCATTTACCTATACGAGCATGGAGAATCCGACAACTAGTTCTTGTAAACGCAAGAACTCCGAGTAAGACAGAAAGTAACACAGAACTTGGCACAAGGGTTTCTTCATAAGAAAATATTACTAGAAAATCTTTTAGATGCACTTACAAGTTTCACCTAAAACAATCTATCTAGCATACATATTCAAGGATCTATACATGATTCAAGAACCTCTCAAGGAAAAACTCTAAGCCCCTTTGTTTTTGTGTTCTTACAAGAACCCCCAAAACCTTTTGCTAGGAATTTTCTCTATATCATCATGGGGTTGGCGTCTACAAACACCTATGACTCCTATTTATACATAATAGGATATCATATTTACCCTAACCAACTACCCAAATAGAGATAACACCAAATCTCTCATTTTGTAGTTATCCAATCCTTGATTTTCTCCAAGGGATCAACTTGGATCTTTGTAATGAGGATCGCCAACAAGCTTATCCTCCATAATTCTAGAACCATATAGAATGTCCACCTAAGCCCGCGTCTTCACTGGTCCAGCTTAGCCATTTGTTCCACGTCAATCACTTCACACTTTCTTCCTGAGATACTTTGGACTGACTCAGAATGTACCTCAGATGCTTCAACTTGTGTATTCTAAAAACTCAATCATAATGCACTTTCAGTTCTGTATCCATGAAGACAGAAAACACTAGGGTTCTTCGGTTCGTTTTCCTTACCGGGCCGGTCATTCTCCGACGTAATCGCCGTTACCTTAAACCCTAATTTCATTCGCAGTCCAAGGGATGTTTGCCAACGAGAATAAGAATATCCCGGACAAGATTACTTTATCCGTCACGTTTTGATTCATGCTCTTGACCGAACAATCATTTTTTTGAAAGAGTTATATTATTTCCAAATCTAACGGTATTGATTATTTGTCAGTGGTCAAGATGTGATTCATTTTGTATGCTTTTCTTTTCATGCTTTTCATTTCTAAACTGTTGTTCGACACCAACCGAATAATCTAATATATATAAGTGAACTAACGACACCAGAAACAAAAAATTCATGAGTTCCTCGCAATGATTTAAATCTTTAGAGAAAATCATAGAACAAAAATTTCAATCCCTCCAGAGCGCGCGAACACCAATTTGTGGGAAGTCTGTCAGTTAGGCCCCGGCCCAATTGGTTTACCTGGTAGTTAGAAATGCAGGCGGCCTAACTATCTACTGGCATTAGTCGGAAGACATTCTAAACTCGAGTCAGGCAGTGTGATAGGCTTTCGGGTCCCCAGTAGTCCACAATGTAGCACTTCGGTGCGTTTCCCCCGGGGCTGACCGGATCAGCAGATAGGGTATATAAAAAAAAAAAAAAATCATAGAACAAAAAGTTGACGTCAACGGTGTATATTCTCATATTTAAGTCGAATTATGAACTTAACGACAAATAAGAGTAGTGTCTAGAATTACGAAGACATTGTTAGCTACGATCCTAGGCCACCCATTCTATGCCAATATGGTAGGAGGTCAAAGAAGGTTTAAGGAGACCTGTTGAGTGAATAAAGATGGGTCTATCATACGGATGAGGCCTATGAGTAATGCAACAAGAATAAGTGAGTTGGGTTTAAGGATGTGCGGGTGGGTTTAAGGATAAGGACACGTCATGGAGGCTAAAGCATGTAGGAGGAAACAAACCATGTGCAAGAAGATCTCCTATAAAGATTACCTTTCCATTAGTACTGCTTTTTTATCAATTGGTGTGTTCATTTTGGTGAGATGGTTGTAAAGAGAGAGAGAGTACTCTTGATTTCCTGTTTTGGGTATTTGTTTTTGGATCTATTTGTAAGAACAAGTAACACTTCTTATTGCTTTTGAGAGATTTACAAAGTTTTGGAATACAAATCATAACAGACATGGGGTAATTAATATAGTATAATGCACTGATAAAACTTACGTATGCATGAAGGCACACAAATAGTTGCGTGTATAAAATTACAAATTATAATCTTAAATTTCAGTTCAATTGTAAACACTAAACATTATATTTTTTTTGTCTAGTTAGGTGTTTGTACATTGGTCTTGATTTTTTTAGTATCGTCCTATCTAAATTATGATATGTGAATCTGATATACAAAGATTGCTTAATTTACTCTTTTTTATTGTCTAATTAATTGTTTTATGTAGTTGTGATGATGATAATAGTGTAGGAACTTAATTTACTAGCAAACTGATATTTGTAAAATGAAATACATCAATACGATATTACAATAACAAAAATACCGATTCAAGATTTAGAATAAAAACGAATTTTACAGAGGCGAGATACAATTTCTATCATTAATTTTGAAAACGCCCCGTAATGTGACAGTTGCATGACGTTCTGAATCCCAGGATACAACTACAATTGATTCTTTTTTGCACAAACCAAGAATAAAATTACACGAACGCTAGCATATGTGTTATACTCTCAGACACAAAAATAAAATAAAGAAAAGAATTGTGTGAGAGGTTTTGTTGTTTATCATATTATCATTCGTTGTTCGATCATCAAAGAATGAGGAGGACGGCTTGTTCTTATATAAAGCCCATGACCTCAACGTATGAGCAAGCTACAAAGGGAGGAAGGAGAATTGATTGTCTGCATAAATATGCACGTCGATTAAGTTACAAACCAAACGAAAACTGATTTTCATTTAACTTAATTTTCAACGTTCAAACTCATTCAATTAGAAAAGATTAATATTTACTTAGTCAATATTTTATTAAATAAACATCTAGGTCAAAAGAATAATTCTTTAACCAAAACGAAATCCGATTCGGATATCTCTTCTCTCCATTACACTAAAGTGTACACAAAGTTTTTAAACCTCTATATAAGTTTTCCATTTTATATACTTAGGAAATTTAATCTTTAACTTCCAATGTGGGACATTGCTAATTTTTACACTTAACCAAATTATAAAGCTTCATAAGTTTTTCATGTCACCCGCTTCAGATCTTTATTTCTCATTTAAACTAACTCCGATTTTGACAAATAATGGAGAAAAATCAAAACCCATATCCCTTAAATCTAACAGATTACCAAAGAATGTCTCCATTTACCTATAGATTCAACAATCAATAGTTTCAATAATCGAGAAAGTGAAGAGACGAACCAGAGAGACAAGGTACAAATTTATTATAATCAACGAGTATTAAATTGTTTTATAATGGTTGCAATGATTTATGTAAAAGAGACGAATAAGTTTAGATTACCAAAAAAAAAAGCGAGCTTTCTTAGAATGTTTTTTTGAAACAACAAAAAAAAGTTCAAATGGAAAACTCCGGTTTGAAAACCAAATTAATCTTTTTATAAGCTTAAATTTTTATTTTAGTGTTACATATTTAAGAAGTTAATCTATTTATAACCTTATGAAACTTCATATTGGACCATATGGTCTATGCTTTCCTTCTTACTACTACATTCAACAAAGAGAAAACAACGATGTTTGAGATTGAGAACATGTGTCGTGAACTGTGGTCTTGGAATATAAAACAAGAGATAAAGTTGATCAAAAGTTGTCTAATAAACTTCCATTATATTACAATTGATATCGATTTTCCACGTTAGTTGAGAGAAACTTCGAAAAACGCTACAAGGACATGCGATTCAACATCTACAAGACTAAGTTGATCCAGTTAGGTCTTACTCTTTTCGACTCGAACGGAAAAATCGGTGATACTTGGGAAATAAACTTCTCTGATTTTGGCAAAATCGACGATATGCTCGAAACGAAAAAATCCATCAAATTTTTTAAACACAACGGTCTAGATCTAAAGAAGATTAGAGAACAAGGAATTAGCATTCGAGATTTTTTCTTCGAGTTTCGTCAGATTATAAATTGTACGATGAATGTACTTGGGTCACATTTCACGCAATAATGATCCAAGTTTCTTAGCCACGTAAGATTCCCATTGATCTCAAGCCGGATGGCAATCAAGTGCCTCATTCTAAAACGGATGAGTTGCGGAATCTCAAAGTGCACAACGGCCGAGGAGATACGGTTTACCAGCACGGTCTGATCGTGGTCGAGGCTAAGATCCAACATCAGGTGACACATGCAGTGGACACGCAGCCATTTCGCAAAGCAAATAACTTTGTGAAGCTGCAAAGACAACACAACAGATTAGAGAACAAAAAAAATAGACACAAAACTAGTCTCAAAAGAGATTCAAAACATAATTCATACCAGATAGTGATTAAGTTGACTATGTGGATCCAAATCAGGCAAATCATCAAAGCCAAATATACACTGCAAAATAGTCAATAAGAAGAATGAAACAAAGTCTAATATAATATAAATATTGAGTTCACCGAAGATACACTAAAAGAATGTGTAAGAAGAATGTATCAATAAAACTAATCTCACCGCATCTCCATGATCCCATCTCGCTATGCAAGCATCTAGACGTTGCATTGACATTTCAGCCATGGCATTAGTAACCCACATGTATCGATCAACGCAAGTAGATGGGTAATGTGCTACCTGGTAACACTCTGCGCAGAAGCGTGTAGAACAGTATTCACACTAGAGATCGAAAGTAGCATCCAAATCTCCCACCACAACATCTTCAAGACGAAATGGGCACATTTCTGATTCTGCCATCTGCAAATTGAAAGAAAACTGGAATCAAATGAAGCATAGGAAAATCAACAACACAAACAGTAACCATTCGTATTATTAAAAAATCGAGCAACCAGTTCTTGACCAAACCACATGAGCTGAGTTTTGCTAAGCCTAAATCAGGGTTCGTCATCATTCACCCAGAAAAGTTCTTCACAAAAAACTGGAAATGAAATGCTACAGAAGAACAAAAGGGTTTAAAAAAGGTTACCAAGAAGAAATATGACAAAATCAAGCCATCGGTTCTTGACTAAACCACATGGTAAAGTAATGAGAGTAGATCTAAGCCTAAAGCCTTAGGTTTATTGCCTAGAAGGTTTTGGTAGTGGTAGTGTTTAAATATTTGTTGTCTACAAAAGTTGTACAAAATTCGTTCGTTTTTTGTTGTATGTTGTTGCAAGTGGGATTTAGTTTTGATACGTTTGCCGGGTTTTAAAATTATGATTTCTTTGTTTGGGAAACAGTTAGAATAAATAAGCAATTGTGACCCAGTAAATAATTGAAAATTGAAAATTGAAAACATAAGAAAAAATCATTATCATTACATGGACTATGACATGTGTAATCATGTATTATGTCATAGTCCATGTAGCATGTAGCTGGGAATGATTCTCCAAAACATAACCTATTGTAAACTAATCCATGTTTAGTGCTATTGAATTTTAATTTACCATTTGGATAATAATTTTTGTATCAAGTTGGTGAAGGATTCAAAAGACAAGTGGTTTCGGTAATTTTGTTTGACACTGTATCATTTAATTATCAAATGAACCTTGTTTGGGCCTGGCCAGTTAACCATACAAAAACCGAAAAATGCAATTGCACCAGAACACTACAAGGGTTCTCCAAAAAACATTCATATACTTTGAAAATAAGAAACACTAGAATGGGATTAAAGAAGAAATAGGTGAAATTCTTAAAACTCACGCAGATCTACTAGCAGAGGATAGTGGGAGAGTAAACATTCAACCATTAAGAATAATGAACAAAACTATAAATTTAGTTGCACTTAATTCATTGGTCAATTTCTCATTCATATTCATCAAGCCTCTTTATTCCATTTATGATTTTCAACTGGTCCAACACGGCAATCCACTACAATAGTACAACACTGATTAAACCTTCACAGTTTCCAAAGGCGTTCCATAAGCACCTCACCCTCTTTAGAAATGATTTCAACGTTGAAGTTATTTACGAGAGATGCCATTGGTTTTGTTCTACAACTATTCTCAAAACTTTGAAAATATAGTGTATTTTACTCCAACTAACACGAAAATATTATTCTTTTAACCAAACATCCCTTTTAAAAACACGCTGAGCTTTTGTATGGCCTCATATTATGACCCAAAAAAAAGAAAATATTAAAACTACCATTAATAATCTCTTTCAAATCATACTACAATTTTGTCATTTTCTTTTCTCTCTCATACTCTAAATGACTATTTTGCCTTCATCATTTATCTCTTTTTTTTTTACTAATTTATTATATTTGATCTCTCATTTTTCTCCTTTTTTTTCTTCTCACATTCTTTCTTTCAAATTTATTCTTTTCTTATCTCTCTCTTACGAACTAAGATTAAAAAAAAAAGAAGGTTTTGATAATGGTGATTCCAATTTCTTCTTTTTCATTCCATATATTCTCTTCAAACTTCTTCTGACAAGTAAAATAAAATTTCTTTCTCATTTCTTTGTTACTTTTATTTATTTTTAAATAAGAATTAATGTATGAAAAATGTCAGATCTAGTTTTTATTGAAGAAAATCTCTTTTTAATTACGATCAATTCGTCGCCATTACAACATGGTATAGAGATGTTCTTTGTTCTTCGCTTATTTTAAACTGTTTTGTTAGCATCATTTTAGTTAAATTTCTTTTCTATTAAAGAGAGTTGTCTATATTGTGAACTATAATCTCTGTTTTCTCTCAGCAATATTACAGAGGACATGTTGAAAATATGTATGTAACGAGTATATTTTATATGTATTTAACATTAGTCTACTACATGGACTTCTTCTCCTGCTACAGTATCAGTATTGTTCATATTTTACATTTCTCGTGGATACATTGTTTCATGTATGTCTACTATGTCCATGTGGTAGACAAGTATCTCAAACATATTTTGCAAGAAGTATTATTTTAAACTGGCATGGACATGTGATAGACAAGTATTGCCAAACATGTTTTGTTAGCATCATTTTAATTAAAAAATTCTTATTAAGAGATTTGTCTATATTGTAGACTATAATCTTTGTTTTTCTAAGCTATATTACGGAGGACATGTGTATTATGTTGAAAATACGTCTGTAATGAGTATGTTTTATATGTATTTAACATTAGTCCACTACATTTACTTCTTCTCATGCTACAAGTGTAACGACCCAAAACCAAATGATGGATTTTTGGTGATGGTGTCGATAGACACCGGGTGTTGGTGTCGATCGACACCAATGTTGGTCGGTTCGGCCGGTTTAATTTAATTCGCTCGGTTTGGCTCGGTTATGGGTGCAGAACCCTAGGGCTCGACTATATAAGAGCCTTATGATCGTGGCCGCGTGGGAGAGAGCAGAAAAACTCAGAGGAGATTGAGAAAAAAGGATTCGTGAGAGTTTCGACAGAGTTTTCGAATGAATCGAAGGATTCTCGATCCGTTCTTCGTGTTTTTCGTCGTTGATTCATTGAGAGGCTCGTGAGATCGTGTGTGGTGCGTTTTCCGGTGTTTTCCAGTTGAGAAGAGTCCATGTGTTCGTCGTTCTTCGTCGTTTCTCCGTATTCGATCCGTAGTCGAGGTGAGTGCGTGATCGTAGATATGGGATTAGATTGTTAGGATATCGGTTGTTGAATCGGATATTGTGATTGTTTATGTGATTGTTCTGTGTGCTTGTGTGGTTTGAGCCGTGAGAAATCTCGTGCGATGAAACGGAATCGATTCTCGAGAGGATTCGACTCGGTTTAGGTTTCTGCGAGAGGTGTCGATCGACACCTAGAGGTAGTGTCGATCGATACCACTTTCTTGATCGTGAGGTTTGTGTTTACGAATGAGGTGTCGATCGACACCATGGGAAGTATCGATCGACACCAGTTGCTTGATTGTTGAATTTTGGTTATTGTTCTTGTTTGATAAGTTAATTGCTGTTAACTAATTATTGTGTTGCTGGATTGGACTATTGGTAATTGGATAATACTGGTTGAATGCTGATGGATGATATATTATTGATTGTTGATTGATCGCGTAGTAATTGATAATCTATTTCCCTTACTATGTATCTAGTAGACGGGATGACCGCCTCACTGAATATTTGTGATAATACTCACGCAACTCATTTTTCCCAATTGTGTTGCAGGTATAAGAATGTTTGATCGCGGAATCATGGCAGAGGAAGAAGATGATTAGGATGTTTTATGTTATGGTTTCTGATTTGTTAGAACTGTTGATTTGGCTGTTAGAATGGAATAAAATTGTTGTTGAAATGCTGGAATTGAATTGAGTTATTCGGTTATTGAAAGTTAATGGTTTATTGTCTTCCGCTGGTTAATGTGTTATACCTGACGAGTCTTGAGAATTAGTATTTTAAAAAAATAAAAAAATGCGGGTGTTACATTTTGGTATCAAAGCCTATACGGTTTTAGGACGCTAGGTTGTGTGATTTGAGACTATGTGTTAATTGATTATGAATAGTTAGTCAATTATGAGTCTTAGATCATCCTCTTCAAGCCTTTAAAGAGATTTCGCAGTAAGTGTTTGTTGTTTGGTTATGTTTTGTCTTTTGTTCCTATCTATCTGGGATTTGGGATTAAATGCAGATAGATGGCTTCCGGTGATAGGAGTCGTGGTAGAGCTGGTGCCCGTGGTGGCAGAGCAGTTGCTCGGGGTGGCAGAGTTGGTGGCCGGGGAGGCCGGAGTCGTGGTCAAGGACCAGCTGCTGAGTCCGTTGAGAGTGCGGCGCAGAGTACTTCGCAAAGTGTAGCGACCGCGTCAGAGTCCCAGACGCATGTTTCGGGGTCTTCGAGTGAGACCAGTGCGGATGCTAGTGCCAGTGTAAGGACTGGTGTCGGGGGAGGTCAGGGAGTTCCAGTGGGCCCAGAAGAGGGTGCTGCTGTAGCTCAGGATCAGGTCGTGGGAATGCTGACGCAGTTATTGGCACGTTTTCCGCCAGTGGCTCTAGAGCAGGCTCTGGTTATGCCTCCAGAGGCCGGGATGCAGTGGTTGAGCAGCCGAGGGTTGTAGTTGCTGAGCGTCCGACTTATCTTGAGAGGCCGGGATGCAGATGCAGAAGATCGGTACGCCATTCTTTGAGGGCAGAGTTGGTCCTGAGGAGGCTGATGAGTGGCGCTTGAGGGTGGAGCGTAACTTCAGATCGATCAGGTGTCCTGCCGAGTATCTGGTCGAGATGGCTGTTCACTATCTGAGTGGTGACGCCCATTGTTGGTGGCGAGCTATTGAGGCGAGGCGTGCGGAGTGGACCTAGGGTGAGTTTTTAGCAGAGTTCAACGCCAAGTATTTCCTTCAGGAGGCTCAAGATTTCCTTCAGATGCGGTTTATGTCGCTGACGCAGAGAGATCTGTCGGTGCGTGAGTATAACGTCGAATTCAGCAGGCTAGTAGTTCATACGGGACATGGTTTAGAGGATGAGCGAGCTCTGGTGCAGAGGTTCTTGTAGTGACTTCGTTTGAGTATCAAGACTCAGTGCAGAGGTGGCAGTTATGTCTCGAGGGCGGATCGTGTGGAGCTTGCTGCTTTGGTAGAGGAGGATCAGTGTTTGCAAGCATCCCCAGTGTTTTCCGCCAGTGTTTCCGGGGGTTCCCGCGGCGGCTGCTTCTGTGGTTCAGCCGAAGGGTCAGCACCATCATAGCGGTTCAGGTTCGGGCAAAGGCGGTAAGCCGGTGCAAGGACAGAAGAGGAATTGGAATGAAGATTCTGGAGTGAATCAGAGGGGTCAGGGTTGTTATGGATGCGGGAGCATGTATCACAAGTTAGAGATGTGTCCTAGGAAGGACGAGGCTGGAGTCAGGCGAGTGTGTTACCATTGCGGAGAGTCAGGGCATATCAGGCTGAAGTGTCCTAAGATGCAGCAGTCATCAATGACAGTGTTTCAGCCAGAGGCGGCATAACCTAGGGTGCAGAGTGATGCCGCGTAGGGATCGCGGAGGACCTGAGTGAGCAGTTCGAGGATTGAACTGGTTTTCTTTTGTTTCAGTTTGGTTTTACTTTCAAGATTTGTCCTTTGGCTATGTTGTTCTGGATTATTGTAATTCCCGTTTGAGGATTGAACGATTTTGATATTTATAATTTGTAAGATGAGTATTTCTTATTTATTTGTGATTGTTTTGTTGCGGAGTTCTGTGTGAGTTGAGTAGGGTCGGAAGTCAGAGTTTATGAGAATTTAAAACTGTCTGTGTTTGAGAAACCCTAGATAACACCCTGTGCGATTGGATAACACCCTAAAATGAGGATTATTCCTGAATGGCAATTGGGAGATAAGGATTTCCCCAGAGGACGAGTTTTGTCCGGTTGTGGATAGAGACATGTTGTGGAAGTCAAAGCTAGGGTTGATATTACGTTTAGAACTTCAAGTCATATGACCCTGGTAATGAATGAAGCATTTTTGGTCGTGCATGTTCTTGTTTGATTGTTGCGCGACCAATCAAGTGACACGATCCAGGCAAATTTGGTCGGGTTTGGGACGGAGATGTTAACCTTTGTGAGACGGGTTGTGAGCCTCAGAGATCAAGTGTAATGATCTTGGGTATTGCTGACCGGGTGTGGGTCAAGAGTTAGTCTTTGGTAGACGATGTGGAGACGTATGGTAAATGTCAGTGATGCTGACCAAGTTGGGTCAAGGATTGGGATGGGATTGACGGTCCGAGAGGTGCGAGTGATGGTCTTGCGAGTGATGGTCATGATTGGATCAAGAGTATAGTCTGAGATAGACAGGATAGACGATAGTGCATCATGAAGTTGGGGTCTTGGTGACCAGTGCGTTCGGATTCGAGGTTGAATCCATTTGTAGTGGGGGAGAATTGTAACGACCCAAAACCAAATGATGGATTTTTGGTGATGGTGTCGATCGACACCGGGTGTTGGTGTCGATCGACACCAATGTTGTTCGGTTCAGCCGGTTTAATTTAATTCGCTCGGTTTGGCTCGGTTATGGGTGCAGAACCCTAGGGCTCAACTATATAAGAGCCTTATGATCGTGGCCGCGTGGGAGAGAGTAGAAAAACTCAGAGGAGATTGAGAGAAAAAGGATTGGTGAGAGTTTCGAGAGAGTTTTCGAGTGAATCGAAGAATTCTCGATCTGTTCTTCGTGTTCCTGTGTTCGTCGTTCTTCGCTCGTTCTTCGTTGTTTCTCCGTATTCGATCCGTAGTCGAGGTGAGTGCGTGATCGTGGATATGGGATTAGATTGTTAGGTGATGTGCTAAGTTTTAACCACAAATAAAATCTGCAAGTGCACAGACAATCGCAGTAATATATGAGGTATCGAATCCACAGAGACCAAAGTTACACTTGAGATTATGAGATTCTAATTTAAAGCTAAGATAAAATGGGATTGGTTGTAACGAAACAATGAACGAAACAGCAAATTAAACAATGTAAATTCTATAAGAGAAAAACACTAGATCAAGGTCATTCGCCAGTGATTTCGGATTAAAGACTGAGCAACTATTCAGGATTCAATTTAAGCGCGGTCTAGAACTCAAACATAAATGTAATATTGCCCCAGTGTCGTGATGCATCAATATCTTTATCTAATAACCTAAATGCCTAAACTGTCGTTTGAATTCAGAGATGTTAACAAGCATTATCGAATGGGTTCAATTTGTTCACAATTGATGGTAACAATCAACTGTCGTTGGTTACACACCAATTGCTCGCCAATGGTTTATCTAGCAACCTATAGCACTGTCGTGAATAAGTTCAACTTGAAATCATAGATTAGGTGTACAGGCTAATCTAAGCGTTACGAATCCCAATTGATGAAGACATGATAATCTATCCTATTTGGCTCAGTCACTAATCAATCCTAAATCACCATTGAAATCCCCTAATCTAGCTATGAGACTACTCGAACATGGAGAATAAAAACGCAGCAATACAATCAAGAGAATTCATAATATAAAAGAGAATAGGGATTAGAATTCTTCTCAATAGATGTTGTGGAATGATTCTCCAAAGGTTACAAGCAATCCAAAAACAAAGTAGAAGAATAGAAAAGAGTCTCCAAAAGCTTAGAACAAAACGTGTCTGAGTTTTAGAATGATTCAGAATGAATTTGTCAGAGGCGGCTCTGACTTATTTATACTAAAAATTAGGTTAAAATCGGATCTGGGGACAAGACCGGTCGGTCCTGTCATGGGACCAGTCGGTCCCGATTCCAGGAGCTTTGGCTTCGGCTTCTTAAGGTCCGGACCGGTCGGTCTCCACCCTGGACCGGTCGGTCCAGTTTCCAGGGACCTTTAAATCTTTGAGTCCTCGGGCGAGCAGGTGCTCGCTCCAGACCGAGCAGGTGCTCGGTTATGAAAAACGCCATCTTTAATCCGGATTCGTCCCTTTTGCTCCAATGACCCCCAATGACTCCAATCCATGCTTGAGAGCCTCCTAGAACTTAAAAAGACACAAAAAGAACTAGAAAGAACCGAAAACAAATAGAAAACAATAAGTAAAAGATGCCAAAATCCTAATATATCAACTCCCCCGGACTTAGACCTTTGTTTGTCCTCAAACAAAACAAGATCAAGAACAGAAAAGTGTCTGAAGTTCACATGGAATTCACTCGCTTATTGGAAAAATCTTCGGACTTCATACTTTCATCACTTGGCCTTAGAACATGTACCACAACCTAACCTTATTCACTCACAACTTAGCAAAACTTCGGAATCCTCAATATCATCTCTTAATCAATTAATGAAAATGAAAGTGCAGTGATCTTACCCAAAGGGAATCGTTTCAAGGGGTGCCGACTTCTCCTAACCAAGACCCTCTCCCGTATACTCTTTTTCTCAATTTTTTTATTTATTATTATTTATTTTTTTATTTTTTTATTATTTATTTTTTTTTATTTTTTTCTTATGGGACGAATCTAATGAGGTCACAAAAGAGATACGGGTTTACGCATCATCCCTTGGTTCACTCAAAACTTTTAGTTTCCCTTACAACATGCTTTCCGTGAGGTCACAAAAGAGACACGGGTTTACGCATCATCCATTGCCTACTTGGGCATATTGCTTTGAAGTTTTTTTTTTTTATGGGATGAATCTCCATGAGATCGCAAAGGATACACGGGTTTACGCATAGTCCCTTGGGTCACTTCGATCCTTTTAGTTTCCCATACAACATGCTCTCCTGAGGTCACTAAAGATATACGGGTTTACGCATAGTCCTCAGGGTCACTTGGGCATGTTGCTTTGAATTTCTCCCCCTTTATTTATCTTTTCTCTTCTTTTTTTTTTATAAGGGGAGAATTTAAAAGTTAAATGGTTCAAAAGTTAGAGAGTAAATAGTATACTTGCTGGAAAGTTGCGGTGTCTTATACGGTTCGAATAGGTCTTGCCCAATGAACGTCAAACCCCTGAGAAAGAAATTAAAGATCAAGATTAAATACCAAATAGGAGTTTGAGATGACATTGGATCAGCCTAATTTCTGATAAGTATGAGCTTTGGGGGAAATTTTAAATCTACCCATAACCTGTCGTGGGAGCACCCTGCACGAGCAGGTGCTCGGCAGAGATGTGGGGTGCTCAAAACAATACGTTGGCCAAGTTGTGAATCATACAAGTAATCCCTTGTCCGAACATAAATCCAATAGATCAAGTTCATAATTCCATTTCCAAACAACCTCTTATTGACTCGATAAACTCAAAAGCAGACTCAAGAAAAACTAAAATCAAAAGTAAACTCAAAAGCAGACACAACAACAAGACCGCTCCCCCAGACTTAAATCACACCGTCCCCGGTGTGAAAAAGTTCAAGAGATTGGCGACACAATAAAAATAAAATGGATAGAACAATGATGGATAGAAGGGTAGGAAAGATATCACCGATTAGAAGCTCGGCAATGGGGAGTGATGAAAGCGATGGGAAACTAGGGTTGCGGCGTGATGAGGGGATGGGGTTCTCGATCTCTGCAAAAAGAAAAGAGGAAATGTTAGTAAAATTTTTTTATTTATTTATTTATTTTTTTTAAAAGGAAAAAGGAAAATTTCAGAGTGGGCCCCGTGTACTGGACCGACCGGTCCTGATACTGGATCGGTCGGTCCGATTTCCAGAGGGTAAATCGGTTGTTGAACATTGATACGGATCGACCGGTCCTGGGTAGGGGATCGACCGGTCCCAATTCCAGGGACCTTGGACGGGACTTGCATTGTGCCAGACCGACCGGTCCGGGGTAGGATCGACCGGTCTGATTTCCAGAGGAAATTCCTGGACTTGCTCCGAAACTGAGCAGGTGCTCAAAGATTATTCCTTCACCCTCCTTTTTTATTATTTTTTTTTTTAGAATTCGAGTACTGAAAACACAAGTAAAATGTTAGAAATAAAAGAAAATAAAAATCGAATTATGTACAAGAAACCTTACCGATGGGTTGCCTCCCATCAAGCGCTTGTTTTAAGTCTTTAGCTTGACTGATCAACACAAGGTTAATCATGAGAATCAAAAGGTTGAGCCAATGCACATTTGGTCCTTCTCCTATTATGAACATGAACAAAGAATGCAAGAGAACACATCCATGGTAAAAAGGTAAAACTCTCATCAAGGGATTTTACTACAAATGTAGCATATATCTTGAAATCCTCCTTGGTTAGATGCTCATGCGAATCAAATGCATTAAATGTAAAGATAAAGTTAACTTCTGGTTTAAACGAGTTCTTCACAAAATAGTTAACTTCATCCCCATCTATTATGTAAAACACAAAATTCTCATTCCTAGAATCTATCTCTACCTCAGGGTCCTCCATCTCATTCAAGAGATCATTTACATCAACCATATCCCCTAAATCAGTTTTTTCTAGAAATGATCTAGGTTCCTCTAGCATTGAAAACCTAAACTCGAGATCGTGAACACTTAAAGCACACAAAGAATTGATATCAAAGCATACTTCATGATAGTCCCTAGCAAGTTTTTCTACTCTTAGAGTATCTAGTCTTTGAGTTTCACCTATCAAATCATAACATTCATCAATGAGCTCGAGAGTATCCAAATTAGAAGTTTCATCTTCACTACAAGGCATGTGAATATCCTCATTATCATAAAATTCAAAAGATGAGCCATATGTACCTTCTAATTGGGTTAGTTGAGTTGGTGGAACCCAATATATTACCTCTTCAAGAGCATTAGCTACCATTATCTCATCGGACGTGAGCTCCCTTCCTTCAAGTGATGCCCGGTGTGAGATAATATTCACTCGGATCATCATTGCTAGGTCTTTCCTTGTCAAAGTTGGATTTTCTTCGTAAAGCTCATCCAATTTCGCTTTTTGCTCAGGTGGTGGTCTCGGTCCTCTAGAGTACACCCCATAAGTATCTCCAGGATCAATCACGTATGCAGCGGTGGGGATGACAACAGCTCCTGAGTCGGCTCTAATCCGCTTGAGAGGTGG
The DNA here is from genome assembly GCA_963576765.1 of Draba incana. Taxonomy (NCBI): domain Eukaryota; kingdom Viridiplantae; phylum Streptophyta; class Magnoliopsida; order Brassicales; family Brassicaceae; genus Draba; species Draba incana. The sequence continues at coordinate 23,131,541 of OY755216.1, forward strand.
ATGAAGTGTTATGTCATGAAATTTTCTCTTTGGGCAACTACCAGGTGTAGCTATTTCCTTAGTTGACATCTCAACTACTTCTGTCTCATTGTGTTCAGGAGGCTTGGGGTCTGGATCAGGGGGATCAGGGACATGCAAATCCTCGATAATGCTTACATGAAGCTTTATAGACCTCTTGAGTGATGGTGTCGTTTGCACGGCATTAACCAAAGGAAGCTTCACCGTCAAGTCTTTCAGCATCTCCTTACACTTAGCATCCTCCAAATCTTTCCTAGATTTCTTGGGAGGTACTGGGTAAGGCACTCTAGGTACTAGCTCAGGCGAAGTTCCTGGAATTTTCTTGGGAGCACCCTGTGCGAGCAGGTGCTCGGCAGAAGGAGCAGGTGCTCGCTGGGATTTTTCCTCAACATCGATTGGAACAGCATCCTGGTGTGTCCTTGAGCTTGAACCAATCTCCTTATGCATATCATCCTCGGAAAAATCACTTTCTTGAGCCTGATGCTCGGTAACTTTCTCCTTAGCCTTCGCGTGGGAGGTTGTGATTGTAGGCGGTACCAACAACTGTCCACTCCTCAACTCAACAGCATTTACCTGATCCTTCTTCCTAGGATTCACCTCACCATGTCCGGGAAGAGTTCCAGCTGGTCTCTTAATAGCTTTGGTCGTTTGAGCCACTTGCGTGTCCAATTTCTTCAGCGGTGGTGTATGTCTTGCTTCGAGAAACAGTACTTCGATCTCTTCTATACTTTCTCTGCAATCTCGGAAGTGACTTAGCAGAGGGCGGTACTCTATAGCTTTTTCAAAGGTTAGTGCATGTGGAATCTTTCGTACCATCTTCTGAAATCCAAGCAGCTGCTTCGGAGATATGGGGTCCATGAGATGTTTAGGTGGTCGAGGGTGCGACACCTTAGGCATGTGGACTCGCTCCAGAATTGGTTTTGGGTTTTCCATGCTTAATCTCTCCTGTGACGAATTTGCGTCGATCGATGCAGCCGGGGTATCGATCACTATGTCCGTTTCGTGTTCCACGGATTCTGAGAATTTGAGTTGTGTCGATCGATGCAAGGGTGCATCGATTGATGCAAATGTCCCACTAGCACTCTGCGCAACCTGAATGTCCAACTCCTTGTCTTGAGAGCTTGGTGCTTCAAATTTCCCACCCCAGTACTCTGCGGTCCTCTGTTGTTCTTCAATCATCTATTTCAGCATACTTACTAACTCGCTCTGTCCAGTCGGTGCAGGAGGTGATTGGTAAAAAGAGACTTGAGGGGGTTTCTGATATCGACCGGCATCGTAGTTCTTCATGAAAGAGTAACATCCATCCTCATTCAATATATATCCTTGCTCGTTGCAAAAGTGACCATATTGGTCTCTGAGAACACTAGCATTATCCTGACTCAAAATCACGAGATTAACCATAAGGTCCGGAGCAGGTGCTCGCCGGTGGTTCTGATAGATCTCACCTGACACAAAGCAAAAACAAATAAAATAAAAACAAAATTAGCAAAATTCTTAGACTATAAATAAAATCAAATCTCAAAGGTAACGCAATTGGTCCCCGGCAACGGCGCCAAAAACTTGATGTGCTAAGCTTTAACCACAAATAAAATCCGCAAGTGCACAGACAATCGCAGTAATATATGAGGTATCGAATCCAGAGAGACCAAGGTTACACTATGAGATTATGAGATTCTAATTTAAAGCTAAGATAAAATGGGATTGGTTGTAACGAAACAATGAACGAAACAGCAAATTAAACAATGTAAATTCAATAAGAGAAAAACACTAGATCAAGGTCATTCGCCAGTGATTTCGGATTAAAGACTGAGCAACTATTCAGAATTCAATTTAAGCGCGGTCTAGAACTCAAACATAAATGTAATATTGCCCCACTGTCGTGATGCATCAATATCTTTATCTAACAACCTAAATGCCTAAACTGTCGTTTGAATTCAGAGATGTTGACAAGCATTATCAACATTTTGTATGCTTGTGTGGTTTGAGCCGTGAGAAATCTTGTGCGATGAAATGGAATCGAGTCTCGAGAGGATTCGACTCGGTTTAGGTTTTTGCGAGAGGTGTCGATCGACACCTAGAGGTAGTGTCGATCGACACCACTTTCTTGATCGTGAGGTTTGTGTTTACGAATGAGGTGTCGATCGACACCATGGGAAGTATCGATCGACACCAGTTGCTTGATTGTTGAATTTTGGTTATTGTTCTTGTTTGATAAGTTAATTGTTGTTAACTGATTATTTTGTTGCTGGATTTGACTATTGGTAATTGGATAATACTGGTTAAATGTTGATGGATGATATATTATTGATTGTTGATTGATCGCGTAGTAATTGATAATCTATTTCCCTTACTATGTATCTAGTAAACGGGATGACCGCCTCACTGAGTATTTGTGATAATACTCACGCAACTCGTTTTTCCCAATTGTGTTGCAGGTATAAGAATATTTGATCGCAGAATCATGGCAGAGGAAGAGGATGATTAGGATGTTTTATGTTATGGTTTCTGATTTGTTAGAACTGTTGATTAGGTTGTTAGAATGGAATAGAATTGTTGTTGAAATGCTGGAATTGAATTAAGTTATTCGGTTATTGAAAGTTAATGGTTTATTGTCTTCTGCTGGTTAATGTGTTATACCTGACGAGTCTTGAGAATTAGTATTTAAAAAAAAAAAAATGCGGGTGTTACAACAAGTATCAGTGATGTTCATATTTTTGCATTTCTCGTGTATACATTGCTTCATGTATGTCTACTATGTCCATGTGATAGACAAGTATCTCAAACATATTTTAAGATAGAATACACAACTTAATGGACATCACATAACAGAAGAAGATATCATGTGTCAGACAAATTATCTTACACGTATCATAGATAGGAAACACAATTTAGTTGACAGCATATAATAGAAGAAGATGTCCATACGACGGACAACTTATCATAAAAGTATGCATATGCGTTATACATGGACAATGAAATCACTTTTTGCGGTGGACAACAGAAGAAAACACAACTTTATGGACAACATATAACTCTAAAAGAAATCTATGTGTCAGACAAAGTATCTTAAACATATGCGTAGATAGAAAACACAATTTAGTTGACAACACATAATAGAAGAAGATGTCCATGCGACAGACAACTAATCATAGAAGTATGCATATGCGTTATACGTGGACAATAAAATCACGTTTTTACGGTGGACAACAGAACTGAAAGTTTAACAAATACTATTGTTTAATAGAAAAGAAGAGAATAAGAAAAAAATGAGAAAGAAAAAAGAGAAAATTGCATTCTATACCATTTTTGAGAAATGGTATACTCAAAAATACTATTTCCTAAAATTCATTTCATGTCTCAACCATTTTTTGTCTTCTTCCTCTCTCTCTTAAATCAAATGACTATTTTACCCTTCTTCTTCTTCACTCTCTTCTTCTCTTTCTTTCTTCTTTACACACCATATCTATTTCTTCTTTCTCTTTCAATGGTGGAAAGGTGGTGGTGGATGGAGGAGCCGGCGCCGGAAAAAACAGTAACAACCACGAAAAACAAGATGACATCAGAGACAAACGTTTGCATCGGAAAGGACGACGGTGGACGTCTGCAGGGGAGACAACGGCGATAAACAGACGTCTGCATCGGAGACGCCGTCGGAGACAATAAAGGTGAACAGACATCTGCACCAGAGGCAACGACGTCTGCATCGGAGACGATGTCGGAGACAACGGCGGTGAATAAAACGTCTGCACCGGAGACAATCCTTCGTCGGACACAACGGCGGTGAACAAAACGTCTGCACCGAAGACAATAACGGTGAACAAGACGTCTCCACCGGAGACAAAACGACATCGGCAAACAACGCTGGAGGACAAGTTAGAGACGACAACATCGACGGTAATAAGACATCCACACCGGAGACAAGACGGCGTCGGAAACAACGACGGTGAACAAGTCGAAGACGGCGGTGAATAGTAACGATAGTAGACAACAGTCGGCGGTGGACTTTATTGTCTACTAACTCAACTCACTTGTGAGAAGGTTAAATTCGTCTTTTTGACTCAACCCAATAGTGAAAAGTGGTAGAATATGAAAGATGTTTTCTGAAGTGATAGATAGTGAAAGACAATTTCAAGTAAATGGTAGATAGGACAATAATCCCAAGAAAAATGAAGAAAAGTGTAGAAAGAGAAAGAATAAAAAAATATAAAGTGAGGAATAAAGTCACATATATCACCATCTTCTCACATAACTCCAAATAAAGTCACTTACCCTCTGTCACATGCCCTACCATAAGTCCACGCAAAGCCATCTCACTCCACTTGCATGCAGGGTAATATGGCCATTTTTGCTTGGCCCAATTGTCCAAAGTGGTAGGAAATGAAAGACATTTCTTTTAATGGTAGAAACAAAAAGGTCATTTCCGAAAAATGGTAGATACGAATATTTCCTATAAAAAAATGAAGGAGGCTAACTCTATTCGATCAAGATGCGGGAATTTTTTTTACTTCGTGGATAACAATATCTCTGTAGCTAGGCCTTTGCATTCGGGTATTCGATTGGATTCGGGTTAGGTATTTTGATTTTTTGGATATTTGTTTTTAGGATTACAAATGTGGCATGTTTGTAATTCCTCAAAAAAAAAAATCAGATATTTTAAAAGTTTTTTACGTAAAACTGAAAATCAGAGCAGAAAATTTTATTAATTTATAAAATTTCTATTGTAAGTTGAAAACTGTAACCCTTGTAGTTAGTTAACTTTCCAATGAAATTGGAATTACATTATCTAGAGTTAAGCTGTATTCAAGAGGTAACAACCAAATTACTGAAGAGTTGTCCGTAATTCCTGTAAGAATTACTGTATTCAAGAAGTACCAATCAAATTACTGAAGACTGGTCAGTAATAACGTACTGTTTATACGATAACTATATATATGTGCGTAAATAAACAAATTCAAGTGGAGCATCATTTGAACTAATTACTGTCTTATTCGTTTGAGTTGAGAAACATTTTTCTGTCTGAATTCAGAGAACATGAAAAAAGCACATGAAGAAAGTTCCATTCGTCAAAACCCAGCAAGATCAGTACAAAGAAAAACAAAGAAGAAACATCTCAAAAATACAAGAAATTCCATTCTTTATCTTACCAAAACCAACCATAATGTATTCGAGAACATGAAGATAGGAGAGTCTCACTTTCATTATAGTATCAGAAATATCAGTCAAGAGTTTACAGAACGCCCGTGGGTAGCCAACAGTTCTCCTCTGCGTGCGAGACATACGAGTTAAATTTCTCTTCCGCGTTTGGAATATCCAAAGACAAGTCACCAAGACAGTCTTTGATTCGACCAAAGCCTTTTGTCATTTGGTTGGTAGTAATAATCCCTTCAGCAAAACACTCCTGCAAGAGATTTAGCATCCTATCATTCTTCTTCTCCATCTCCATTACCAAATCTTTCTTAACCACCTCATGGTTGAAAAACGGTATCCCTAGATCACGAATGCATTGACAAGCCTCTGATGTTACTCCTCTTGTTTCGTATTCTTCGAGAAGCTTCCAGATCCTGTCTTTCGCCTCTTCCACCGCCCAGCCAATTCCTCCACCCCAGCTTCTCAGGAGTCTTTCTCCTGCGTGTCGAGCAGATATCAGAGACCGAGCTAAGCGTATGGTTTCGCTCCCAGCTGATTTTCGCAGTAAGCCGTTTGAGATCTCTTCGAGATTAAGCGAACCAAGACATCATCGATCACAGCTCTAGCTAGAAACAGAGCCTCCATGTATTAATTTTTTTTTAGGAAAACACCTGTCATATAACTCTTAAATGTTTGAAGTTGTCTCTGTACTTGGATTTCGATTTGTTAGTCAGTCAAGGACTCTCGGTGTTAGTTGTTATTAGTGTAATTCCAGTATTTCTAATTTGGCAATGATATAACGTGAATTTGGGTTTTCCTAACTGTGATTTTCACAAGTTTTCAGAGTCTTTTGAGTCGTTTTGAGTTAATATTTAGGTTCATTCTCGGAAATTTGGAACAACACGCGTTTGGGAAGGAGATTTGAGTATTTGAGCGGGAACCGGAGTTATTTTGATGACCGGACCGACCGGTCTGGTTGCAGGACCGACCGGTCCATATTTGGTACCTCAAGACTGACCCGGAACAAAGACCGATCGATATGCGGGTCGATGTGAAGCAGCCAAGCTCTCTGGAAAGTGGACCGACTGGTCCACTTAATGGATCGACCGGTCCACACGACAAGACATGCGGCCAAGACTCTCGGGAAATTGGACCGACCAGTCCACTTGTTGGATCGACCGATCCGTTGAAGACTCGAAGACTTGAGAATGGAAGAGGACCGACCGGTTCACATAAAGGACCGACCGGTCCGGACCCCTGATTTTGAGGGTTTTCCTTATTTCTCCGTTTTATCTTATAAATACCTATTAGGTTGAGACTTTTAGATCTATCTCTTTTTCACGACGTTTTTACGGAGACTTTTAGAGCTTTTGAGAAATTGTAAGCAAGGAGAAGGATTCCTCTACTTTTCGGAGAAGAATTTCTGAACCTTATTGATTTCTCTTTTATTGATTATGCACTTTTCATTATCTGATTTTGTTATGCTTTCCCTTATGTCTGAGTAGTTCTTTGGTTAGGTTTTAGGGTTTCGATGGATTTCACAGAATAAATCAGACACAAATAAGTTGTTTATTAATTACCATCTTCATCACTGCTAGGCATAATGCTAGGATTGAATTGATCACTTAATCTCTAGATCTTAGGTTGATACACATTCCGAAAGCTTGTGTATCACTGGAACTATTGTTGATGAGCAATTAGTCTTTAGTCTCGGAAGTGAATTAGGGTCAATTGTGAACTGATCAAACCTGAACATTAATGCTTGTCTAGGATATCCGTTACCAAACGGAAGTTTAGGCACTCGGATCTCTAGGGAATGTAATTGTTATCACGGAAGTGGAGCAATTTATATCAGTGTTTTGAGTTTAAGATGCATGCCTATTAGAATCTGAATAGTTGTCTGGTTTATGAATGTGATTTCCTGAGAATTTCTTAGCTTAATTCTATTTTCTATATTTCGTTGAGTAAGCCACTGGTCTCTGTGGATTCGATTCCTTAATTTACTATTGCGTGCCTTTGCACTTGCAGTGTTTCTTTCGGGTTAAAACCTAAGCTATCAAGTTTTTGGCAGCGTTGCCGGGGACCAATTATGTTTGCCATCGATTTTGACTTGCGAATTTTGTCTAAGTACTTTCTAATTTCGTTTTTCTTTTTGTTTTTGTCATTGCTTGGGATTCTAGGTGTATGGAGAGGAGAAGTAATCGCACTAAACCTCTGATATCACTCACTAATGAGGAATTTGCCAAGCTAGAAAGGTCTAACAGAGCTCAAAGAAACCTCTTGCCAGTTATGGACGAAGGGAATCAAGCTGATAATGTTGGTCTTCAGACAACTTTGTTTGACCAGATAGAGCAGATATGTGCTGCAATTGCAGCGAACGCGCAGCAGGCGCAACAACAGATGCAGCAAATGCAGCAGCAGTTTTCTACGATCATGGAACAGTAGATGCCACTAGCAAGACAGAATCCTTCGCCGCAGAGAAGAATTGGAGAAAGGGACAATGTCCATACCTACTACCAGAACAGATCAGCCATTCGTGTCTTTGAGATTCAGAGGAATGACTTCGAGATTAAGGCTCAGCTGATTAATCTGGTAGAGAGACACGTGTTCCATGGGTTGGCTTCTAAGAATCCCATGGATCACATAAAGAACTTTGAAAAGTCTGTGAGACGACTAAGGCAAATGGGGTGCCATTTGACTACCTCAAGTGCAAGCTGTTTAAGCACTCTCTCGCTAACAAAGCTCTGAGGTGGCTCAAGTCACTTCCTCCAAATTCTCTTAACGGCTGGGAAGAAGCTAGAGCCGCCTTCTTGGATCATTTCTACACCAAGACCAAGACTGCTCAGCTTAGAGGCAGAATTAACAACTTTTCGTAGCAAGGTGGAGGGTCATTTGCTGAAGCCTGGGATAGGTTTAAGGAGTACCGTAGGGAGTGCCCCCACCATGGATTTACCGAGGAGCAGATGCTCAGGACTTTCTCTGATGGAGTCACCCGGGAATACATGAACAGTCTTAATTCCTCCAGCAATGGTGATTTCATGACTTAGAGCATAGAAGGTGCTTACTGATTGATTGACAACATGGTGCAGAGTTCCAGCAATCAATGTAATGAGTATGACAGATCAAAGAGAGTATGTAGTGTTGACACGCCATCTGCAGACGCGATAGTAGAGCTTACAACTGCTAAACTCCGAGACTTTCTGCAAGGAAGCCATCAGGGCGTCAATATGGTTGGGGATGTTTCAGATGCAATCTGCTATTCAGAGGATGCAATGCTAGCTCCAGAGGATTCTCAGAAAGTCAACTATGTGAATGGTAAAGGGATTGGGCAGAATAGAGGCTTCAACAACAACTACCGCAACCATCCCAATCTATCATACAGGAGCACCAATGTTGCAAACCCTCAGGATCAGGTATACCCTCAGCAAGCGTCAGTTCCAGCTCAGAAACCTTTTCTCAATTCATCAGGAACTGCTCCACCAGCTCAGGGATATACAGGCTACAATGCAGGGTATCAGAAACAGTATGGACAAGGTTCAGGCTCTGGATACCAAAATCAGAATCAGTTCCAGCCTAGACAACAAGCTCCTCCACCCCAAGCTGTTAATCCTAATGACGAGTTGAAGGCTATGATGCAGCTCATGCTAGCTAATCAGCAGAAGGTTTCCACCGACATTACAAACATTAATGGGCGTTTAGAAGCTGTGACAACTCACCTGGAGATGCATGATACTCAAGTGGCTCAGAATGCAGAAGCTGTTAAGAGACAACAAGGGACTCTTCCAGCAAAAGGGGAACAAAACCCAAAGAGGGACTGCCATGCCATTTCTGCAATGGAAGTAGAAGTCATCACCACTAGGAGTGGCAAGGTTCTTGAGCCAATCTCCAGGTCAGTAAAGGAGAAGGTCGTCTCTGCTAATGGTTCAGATGCATCGAAAGATGATTTTTCAGCAAAAAACAATGATCCATCGGACGTGGGACCGACCGGTCCCACTATCAGATCGGTCGGTCCGGTGAACAGTGCTCCGGCCAATGCCTATGTTACCAAGGCACCTTACCCGGTTCGTCCTAGGAAGCCTCGGAAGGACTTAGAAGAAGCAAAGTGCAGAGAAATGGTTAGCGATCTGACAGTCAAGATTCCTTTAGTCGATGTTATCCACTTATGCCCTTCGCTTAAACGTTACTTTAAGAAGATCTTGACTTCTAATGTGACCGAGGAGGAGGACTATGTAAGGGTAACTAAGGAGTGTTGCGCTGTGTTGCAGAACATGACAGTGAAAAGGCTTGGAGATCCTGGTCGTTTTGTGCTTTCAGTTCAGATCAACTCTATAGTTTTTGCTTGCTCCTTATGCGACTTGGGCTCCAGTGTCAATCTCATGCCATACTCTGTTGCCAAACGATTGGGTTTTCAGGATTTTATTCCTACTAAAATTTCTTTAATTTTTGCTGATCGTTCTGTTAAACTTCTTATAGGTGTTCTAGAGGACTTACAGCTAAAAATTGGTGATGTCTTTGTCCCTAGAGATTTCGTGGTGCTTGAACTGGACGAAGAACCAAGAGATCCTCTCATTCTGGGCAGACTATTCCTTTGCACAGCTGGTGCAATGATTGATGTCAAGCGTGGATGCATCAATCTCCAACTAGGAGACATTGAGATGCAATTTGAGATTGATAAGCTGCTAAAGAGACCTGTGATAGATGGACAAACCTTCTCCATCAATGATCCAGAGGACGTCGCTGACAAAGTCGCAGAGTAAATTCTGATGGATGATCCACTAGAGATTGCCTTAACCAAAGCCAAAACGGAGGACGGATTTCTAAACGATGAGGCGAATGAATATACCAAGAAACTGGACCAGAATCGCGTATATGAGAAGTTAGTAGCTTCTTTGGATATCAGGGCGGATACGCCAAAGCCATCTGAGACTCAAAATCCCCCAGGTAAGTCCACCACTCATATCGACAATCCGTGGAGCGAGCTGAAAGCTCCCATGGTAGAACTTAAAACCCTCCCAGCTGGGTTACGGTACGCTTTTCTTGGCCCTAATTCTACCTATCTAGTCATCATCAATGATGAATTAAACAATACTGAAACTGCTTTGTCGTTGTGTGAACTTAGGAAATATTGTAGAGCGTTAGGATATTCACTAGATGACATTACTGGAATTTCACCCACTTTGTGCATGCATAGGATCCATCTAGAAGACGAATCAATGACTTCTGTAGAACATCAGAGGAGGTTAAACCCGAATCTAAAAGATATTTTTAAGAAAGAAATTATGAAACTTTTAGAAGCTGAATTATATATGTTATCTCTGATAGTACTTGGGTTAGTCCTGTGCATGTAGTTCCTAAGAAAGGTGGAGTCACAGTAGTGAAAAATGACAGGAACGAATTGATTCCAACTCAAACTGTAACTGGTCATAGAATGTGCATTGATTACAGGAAATTGAATGCTGCAACTAGAAAAAATCATTTTCCATTGCCTTTTATTGATCAGATGCTTGAAAGGCTTGCTAATCACCCATACTATTGTTTCTTAGATGGATATTCAGGTTTTTTCCAGATTTCCATCCATCCAGATGATCAAGAGAAGTCCACATTCACTTGTCCATATGGCACTTATGCGTATCGCAGAATGCCATTTGGCTTGTGTAATGCCCCCAGCCACATTCCAGAGATGCATGATGTCCATCTTCACTGATCTTATTGAAGACATCATGGAGGTATTCATGGACGATTTTTCTGTTTATGGCTCATCGTTTTCTGTTTGCTTGGCAAATCTTTGCAGAGTTCTGCAGCGATGCGAGTAGAAACACTTAGTGCTCAACTGGGAAAAATGCCATTTCATGGTCAGAAACGGGATAGTCTTGGGACACAAGATTTCAGAGAATGGAATTGAGGTGGATAAGGCAAAGATAGAGGTAATGGCTAGTCCGCAGCCACCTAACTCAGTCAAAGGAGTACAGAGTTTCCTTGGACATGCTGGTTTTTACAGGAGATTCATCAAGGACTTCTCCAAGATTGCAAGACCTTTGACTCAGCTGCCCTGCAAGGATGTGAAATTTGATTTCGATGGTCCTTGTCTTGAGGCATTTCACACAATCAAAGGAGCACTTATGACTGCACCAATTGTTCAACCTCCTGATTGGGACCTCCCCTTTGAGATCATGACGGATGCGAGCGACTATGCAGTGGGAGCTGTTTTGGGACAGCGAAAGGACAAGAAACTCCACGCGATCTACTAAACTAGTAGAACCCTTGATGATGCACAATGCAAGTATGCCACGACTGAGAAAGAGCTACTTGCCATCGTGTTTGCTTTTGAGAAATTCAAGTCATACTTGGTGGGTTCTAAGGTAATAGTTCATACGGATCATGCAGCTTTGCGATACCTCCTAACGAAGAAAGATGCGAAACCAAGACTCCTTCGCTGGATCCTTTTACTCCAGGAGTATGATCTAGAGATTCGTGATAAGAAGGGCATTGAAAATGGAGTGGCAGATCACCTATCTAGGCTGCGAATTGAGGAGCAAGTCCCACTCGATGCTGAAATCCCTGAAGAACAAGTCTATTCCATAAGCATTAGGAATTCATACGAGGTCGTCGCCTCTGTCCAAGTTACTCGCTCTCCTGATCGACCCTGGTTCGCTTATTTTGCCAATTACCTAGCTCTGGGACAAGAACCAGAGGATTTTGTCAAGTACAAGAAGAAGAAGTTCCTATGAGACGTCCGAAGATACTTCTGAAATGAGCCTTACCTCTACAAGCAATGCTTATGCGGCATCTTTAGAAGGTGTGTATCTGATAAGGAAGTCCCAGGTATACTCTTCCATTGTCATAGTTCTAACTACGCATGACATTTTGCTACTTTTAAAACGGTTTCTAAGGTATTGCAGGCAGGCTTTTGGTGGCCTACCCTGTTTAAAGACGCTAATGATTTTGTTTCTAAGTGTGATTCTTGCCAGAGACAGGGTAACATTAGCAAGCGCAACGAAATGCCACAGAACTTTATATTGGAAGTAGAGGTGTTCGACGTATGGGGAATTGACTTCATGGGACCATTCCCTTCCTCCTATAGGAACCAATACATCTTGGTGGTTGTCGATTACGTATCCAAGTGGGTTGAGGCACTGGCTTCCCCAACAAACGACGCCAGGGTAGTTCTGAAAATGTTTAAATCGATCATCTTTTCAAGGTTTGGCGTTCCTCGAGTAGTCATCAGCGATGGAGGCTCTCACTTCATCAATAAGGTGTTCGCCAACTTGTTAAAACACAATGGAGTTAGACACAAGGTCGCAACCCCTTATCATCCTCAGACGAGTGGCCAAGTAGAGATTTCAAACAGGGAGATCAAGAGCATCTTGCAGAAGACAGTGAACATGACTAGGAAGGATTGGTCGACAAAGCTCAACGATGATCTATGGGCCTATCGCACCGCATACAAGACACCTTTGGGCACCACTCTATTTCATCTGGTGTATGGAAAATCTTGTCATCTCCCAATAGAGTTAGAGTACAAGGCAGCCTGGGCAGTGAAACAGCTTAATTTTGACATCAAATCAGCCTCTGAATGACGGTCCATCCAACTCCACGAGTTGGAAGAGATAAGGCATATGGCCTATGAGAATTCCAGAATCTACAAAGAGCGCACCAAAGCATATCATGACAAGCGAATCATCTCTAGGAGTTTCGCTCCGAATGACCAGGTATTACTTTTCAACTCTCGCTTGAAACTATTCCCTGGTAAACTCCGTTCAAGGTTGTTGGGCCTTTTCACCATCAAGGAAGTGAGACCTTACGGAGCATTAGTCTTACTGAATCCGTCTGGAGGTGAGTTTGTCGTCAATGGCCAGCGGCTAAAGCCTTATCTCGCTGATACTACCATCCCAGAGGGTGCTGAGATCCCTCTTGCTGATCCCTCTCACGCCTAAAGGACACGCATGTCGAGCTAACGACGTTAAACAAAGCGCTTGGTGGGAGGCAACCCACTTGTAAGTGTATATACGTTCTTTTGATTTTCATTTCTTTTCAATTTTACCTTTGTTTTTGTTTTTCTTTTTAGTTCTTCCTTATGATTTTTCGTCACAGAAACTTTGGATTCAGACACGTCATACCGACCAGTCGGTCTACTCTTGGACCGTTCGATTTGGCACCACCACAAGACCAGTCCTTGGTCTCTGGAAAGTGGACCGGTCGGGCACAAAGGAGACCGGTCGATCTGGCACCACCACGAGATGAGTCCTTGGTCTAGGGAAAGTGGATCGGTCGGGCACAAAGGAGACCGGTCGATCCTCTCCGTTCCGCAGATCGGGTCAGCCTCGGGTATCAGGACCCGAGGATCAGGACCAGTACATCGTCGTCAGTCCCGCAGATCATGTAAGGGTTTGGTCATCAGACCGACCGGTCCAGTATCGGGACTGCTCGGTCCAGTGACCCGGGTAAGAGAATTTTGTCTTGTTTTCGGTTAATTCCGATTTATTTCACTTAATTTGAACCAAAATTAGACTTATAAACATAAATCATCCCGACCCTCACCTCATTATTAGATCAAACTCAAATTTTGTCTCCTCTTTCTTGTGTTCTTGGTGATTTTGCTCTAAAACTTCATCAAACCCTAACTTCTAGAGTTCTTGCCCAAATTGAACGATTTTTGGCTCTAATTCGCTTAGTTTTTCAAGCTCTATCCGATTATACCATCAATTTGTTCGATCTGCAAGGTATGAGTATGTTATTTGGATGTCAAAATTCCAGGTTTTGGGGTTTTCTTTCTCTTTGGATTTTTGCGTTTAATTCACTTGTTTCTCACTCTCAATTGGTTCGATTTTGCAGCCATGGGTCGCACTGAATGTCCACTCGCCACCAATTCGCCACATGAAGATAGCTTGAACGAAGAACATGAACTTCGAACTAAGCGTGCTCACGACAAACCAAAGAGATCGACGAGAAAGGAAAAGGGCAAAGGGAGAGCAAGTTCTAGTCAACCGGATGCTCTGCGACGATTGAGAAGTTTGAATGTTCAATGGCCAAGACCGGAAGGTATTCCTTTCCCTGGAATCGATATTCACCCTAAGTTAGAACGGAAGGAATTAGTTAGTGAACCATCTTATGAGAACAAACGGAAAGGAAACGGTTGGGTTAGATACAATAGCATATGCTATAATGTTCTCCTAACTGTCGAGATGTTACCCACTAGAGTATTATGTCCTCAGATGCTGGAAGAATTGGGTATATTGGACGAAGTACTTGCTGTTCTCGATCGCATGGGCTTTGGGACAATGGCTACATACAAGTATCCTTTATATCCTGAACTGGTACGACAGTTTCATGCCTCTTGTGAGGTCTATTATGCAGATGTGGCTCATAGGACAGTTGATAGGGGATCCCTCACTTATGTGATGAGAGGGATTGAGTATGTGATCTCCCTTCGGGACTTGTGTACTATCTATGGTTTTGACGAAAGTAATACAAGTCCGGAGTTCCCTGATCGTCATTCTTTTCCTCAAAGCGATCGACTATGGAACTTGATCGGTATGGGTCCTGCAACGTCACGTAGCATGAAGCTCACCCTTATCAGGAATCCAATTATCCGTATTGCTGCTAAGGCTCTGAGTACTACCATGTTCTGCAAAGAGGAACCAGGAGCTGTGCGTCTTGATGAGTTATTCTTGCTGCATTTAGGGATGCCAGAGTTTGTGCCAGAAATTTACACAGAGCGTCCTCGCGACGGCCGCACTAACTTTGGAGCAGCATTTGCACATTTCCTGATAGAGAGGAAGTTCAGGGGTCTAGCTGGACCTGGAAAGACGAAGCAGGAGGTATGTAGGAGTCTCCTCACTCCCATCTTTAAATTCCATAAGATTGATACGAGCGACACTGAGGAAATCCTGGCGTCTTCACTCCTAGATATCCAACATTTGACTTAGAGTAGATGGATAGTTGGAGGTAAGTGGCGATACTTTGATTTGGATGGGATTCAAAGCTCCATTTCATTACCTAGTGAGCATGCAAAACTCACTTCCATGGATAACGTAAGATTTTTACCGTCCGCCTCACCTCAGAGCACAGATCCAGATGCACCTCTGCGGCGCCGAAAGCGCCGCCATGTTAGTAGAGGTGTTGGCACTGCAGGTACTAGCAGTGGTACCGCCCCGCCTGAGCAGAGCTACCAGCTTCCATCGTACGAAAACCAGTTCGCTGTCTCTCCACTTCGCGACACATAGACTACATCCGAGTACAGGCAGTGGCATCACAGAAGTCTTCAGAAGATGCATAGTATGATGTCCACCATTTGGGGTGCCCTCTCTTGTTCACGAGGCACAGATGCAGTTAGAGGATCAGATTTTGCTGGGAGTCACATGCCTTCACCTTCTGGCCCTTCCACGGATATGAGATCAGACGATGACACTGCCGGATCCGATAAAACTATGGTTTATGATGAGTCTCCAGAGTTCTGATGACGAAGTATGGATTTTCTTACTTTTCTTTTTCATTTTCATTTTATTTTCTTTCTTTTTAATAGTTATTTCCTTTAGATTTATTTTCACACCGGGTCGGTGTGAAGTAAGTCTGGGGGGAAGTGCTATTGGTACTAACTATGTTTTCTATTTTCTTATTTTCTTTTTCGTTTTCTTGAGTCGTTTTCTGTTTTATCGAGTCAGTTTGTACTAAACCTTTGTGATATGCATGCATTGGTACCATTTCAAAACTTTCTGCTTAGGATTTTTAACTCTGTATTTCCATATCTATTTTTATTTTTCGTTTTTTTTATCACTTGTGCTTAGGAAAAAGGCTAGAACTAATCCCCAACTTGATTCAAAAAAAAAAAATAATAAATAATAATAATAATAATAATAAATTAATTAATTAAAAAAAAAAAAAAGTTGAAAGAGATTAGATTAAAGCCTCAGATTTTACATGCATATTTATAAGCACATTTCTATTTCTTATTCTTAGCATTATTTCATCTAAATAAAGAAAAAGGTCTTAAGTTTGAAAAGCTGTGCATCATCTTTGGACTTAGTTCTCTTGAGGTTTTGTGCCATGACTTGCATTCGGCCGAGGTTAGCCTAAACACTTTTACCCCACTACTAAATAACCCAAAACCTTAACCCTTATGCGACGGACATTTTCCCTCTGGTAAGAATTTTGGACCCTGGTATAGAGTCCCTGAGACATAGGAACTTGAGTATGGTAGCATTGCTATGTATTTGGAAAGTACATGAAGTACCATCTTGGTTTTTGATCTGTTTATGAGGGTTGTTGGCATGAAGGTTAGTTTGGTTTTTGTAGCTTCCTTGAGCTTATTTCTAGTTTGCCTTCACTTGAGGACAAGCAAAGATTTAAGTCTGGAGGAGTTGATATAACGTGAATTTGGGTTTTCCTAACTATGATTTTCACAAGTTTTCAGAGTCTTTTGAGTCGTTTTGAGTTAATATTCAGGTTCATACTCGGAGATTTGGAACAACACGCGTTTGGGAAGGAGATTTGAGTATTTGAGCGGGAACCGGAGTTATTTTGATGACCGGACCGACCGGTCTGGTTGCAGGACCGACCGGTCCATATTTGGTACCTCAAGACTGACCCGGAACAAAGACAGATCGATCCACGGGTCGATGTGAAGCAGCCAAGCTCTCTGGAAAGTGGACCGACCGGTCCACTTAATGGATCGACCGGTCCACACGACAAGACATGCGGCCAAGACTCTCAGGAAATTGGACCGACCAGTCCACTTGTTGGATCGACCGATCCGTTGAAGACTCGAAGACTTGAGAATGGAAGAGGACCGACCGGTCCACATAAAGGACCGACCGGTCCGGACCCCTGATTTTGAGGGTTTTCCTTATTTCTCCGTTTTATCTTATAAATACCTATTAGGTTGAGACTTTTAGATCTATCTCTTTTTCACAACGTTTTTACGGAGACTTTTAGAGCTTTTGAGCAATTGTAAGCAAGAAGATGGATTCCTCTACTTTTCGGAAAAGAATTTCTGAACCTTATTGATTTCTCTTTTATTGATTATGCACTTTTCATTATCTGATTTTGTTATGCTTTCCGTTATGTCTGAGTAGTTCTTTAGTTAGATTTTAGGGTTTCGATGGATTTCACAGAATAAATCAGACACAAATAGGTTGTTTATTAATTACCATCTTCATCACTGCTAGGCATAATGCTAGGATTGAATTGATCACTTAATCTCTAGATCTTAGGTTGATACACATTCTGAAAGCTTGTGTATCACTGGAACTGTTGTTGATGAGCAATTAGTCTTTAGTCTCGGAAGTGAATTAGGGTCAATTGTGAACTGATCAAACCTGAACATTAATGCTTGTCTAGGATAGCCGTGACCAAACAGAAGTTTAGGCACTCGAATCTCTAGGGAAAGTAATTGTTATCACGGAAGTGGAGCAATTTATATCAGTGTTTTGAGTTTAAGATGCATGCATATTAGAATATGAATAGTTGTCTAGTTTATGAATGTGATTTCCTGAGAATTCCCTAGTACCTAGCGTTTTTAATCATATGAATTTAAATCGTTTTATTTGCATCTTGTCTTTTAAGTTTGATAGCATCACACCCAAAATCATTATTTCCTGCTTAGCTTAATTCTATTTTCTATATTTCGTTGAGTAAGTCACTGGTCTCTGTGGATTTGATCCCTTAATTTACTACTGCGTGCATGTGCACTTGCAGTGTTTATTTCGGGTTAAAACCTGAGCTATCAGGCAAAAAAGGTTTTCAATTGTTAATGGTCTCCGATTTTAATGGAAAGTTGAAGTTTTTATACCTTGATATATATACACTATTGTCTCAAACGAAAGGGATGGCGACATTTTCGGAAACAAAAGTACACATGAATGCATAGTTTACAATTATAGAAGAGATTTGCTTGCAAAATAATAACCTCAGTACAAATAAGATTTGCAAGTTCCCACGTCCAATGTGACCAGTAAGGTAAATATCATTTGCATTTTTTAGGACAAGAAAACAAATGGCGAAACATTTAACAAATTGAGGGTAAGGTACGTCAAAGACGAGACTTATACTCCTACTAATCCAAAGACACGACATTGATAAATATTGAGATATCAAACAAAGACGCTACTTGAACTTGCCGAGTCTTGTCAAATAACATCGATAGTAGTTGCATAGAATATAAGAGAGAAACCGAATAATTAAGTCAAGATTTAAGTAGCTACATAGAGGAGGAGAAACTAAAAGAGTATCACACATAATTAAGTATGACTCATAATAATTACGTAAATATTAACAAGCTGTGAAACATCAACTATCCCTTGAAGAATTAAAAGATAGCATAAACTCACCAATTGCTTTGGCAGCAATTTCATTGCAACAACAAGCCTTGTCCAGATCCCTCTCTCTCCCACAGGTACACAAGGACAGAGTAAGGATTTCTTCTGCTCCCACATTGTAATCTGCTAGTGACCTGTTGTTGTCTTGTAACAAGACGCCTTGTCCCAACAAGAGCTGCTTCTCTGGTGGGATGTGGATCTCCTCAGCTATTTTCTCCTTGAGACTCGCCACGGTTTCTGACAGCGACTGCACTGTTTTCTCGATGATGTTTAGCTCATGGCCATTGACACTGACAAGAGAAACCCTGATTGTACACCAACTCTGAAGCTTTCGTCTCTTTGGCTCTGGTCCTGGAGGTGGTGGCTGATAGTTAGCAAAATCTTTCTCGAGAGAAGCATGCCAATCAGCCATAGAGGTGACCCCTCCATCCCACCATTTTTTCTCTTCCCACTGATGGAGAAGACGGAAAAAAGCATCATGAATGGCCGCCATATAAGCGTCACTGTTGCTCACTGTCTCTTGCAAATCTTTGGGAGGCTTGAATACTTGCGAATACTCGAGAACAAACCGAGTGAAACGTGGGAACCTCCAGTCGGTTGGATTGGTGAACTCAAAGCCATCTCTGTCCTTGAAGTCGAGCCAGAAATCGTTCCCGTACCAAGCCCCAAACTGCGCTGTGAGCTTCATAATTCCAAACTCCTTGCGATCCATCCCTTTAGGAAGTCTCCACTGTAGCATATGTGGCAGAACAATGAGTTGAGAACCAAACTGGTCAGGTCCCTCTTGTTGAATCCAAGAAGAGTATTCAGCAGCCTTCTTAGCAAGAGTATCATCATCATCATCATGACTAGGTTGATTCCGAGAAAGGTATTCGGTGAGCTTCTGCTTGTAAAACGCGTGGAAGGGATCTGACTTCCACATAAAGCTGTATCTTCCATCTTTGGCACTCGGTTGCATCATAAACCTCTCAACCACCAAGCCCCTTTTGGTGGAAATGAAACTCGCCATCGACTCGATATCGTTCCTGATGGCACCTGGAGGTGGCTCAGTGATTTGGGTGGTACTAGTATTGGTATCAAAACCAAAATCATCAACAATATCTCCAGTTTCTTGAATCTGACGCAGGTACTCAGCAAGCTTCTGCTTGTAATAAGCGTGTAAGGGATCTTCTCGGCTCTTAAGAAAGTTGAGTCTCGGGATGTTATTCATCATCTTCTTCTCAGACTTGAACCCGTGTGTGGCAAAGTAACGTGCTACTCTCTTGACAACTATCTCATCATCTAACTCGATTTGCGACATTTTCTACTTCTACAAACCACAAACAAAAACACGATATATATATATATATATATATATATATATATATTTGCATCCGAGAGACAAGAGATACGTTAATACGATAAATATGACAAATCCAAGGACTATGCTTAAGGTTTTTGAGAGATGATACCTCAGCTGGGAAGATACAGACTCCTACGTCGTGACCGTCGTGCAGAAGCGGAAAATGAACGACTCGGAGAAATCGACACGCAACGAAGAAGATCCTTGGGTCAGAAGAAATACTCATAACCCTAAACGAAAGTCGGCTTCACCTTTTCCAACGGGCCTTTATTGGTTGGGCCTCAAATGTCGTTCCATAAATTTGTTAACTTTTTAACTTCAAACAAAACCGGATCATGGACAAAACCATAAGTTACCTTTACTGTTTCCAACAAAACCAAAAGTTATATAACTTTCAAGATTTTTTATTCACAAGGCCGGTCTTGAGGACAAACCAGTGAATCATCCACTTAGGACCCTAAATTTAGAGATTTTTTAATTTAAATTTTTGTTATAGCTTTAATTAAAAGAAATTATAAACATTTTCTACAATAATAATATTCCTAAGATTTTATTTTTTAAATACCTTTTTTAATGTTTATGAGCATCTCTAAGCAAATATGTTCATTACTCATTTGAAATTATTAGTTAAAATTCAAAGTTAAAACTGATAACAAAATTATTTGCAGTCTACCATGTGACAAGAGTGATTGAATGAGTTAGCTTTGTCATCCACTAAAACATAAATGGTTGAAAAACTCGACAACGTGAGTTTAATTAATGATTTTGCAGAAATAAATACAAGGAGAGCAATATTTCAAAAATAAATTCAATTTTGTTGTTTTTCTTTTATTTCTTACTAACTATTTGGAATTATAAACGGTTTAATAGAGTTTTAATGTGTTTTTTTTATTTAGATTACTATTTTTACGGTATTGGAAAATATACGAAAATGACATTTTTTTACAAATATGCATAGGGCATCCAAAATGATTGGACCGACACTGGCTACAAACCATCATCGTTCACAGTGAGAAACAATTGGGTCAACATGACCAGATCTATATGACTATTTACAACAAAAAATGATAAGGAGAGCACAAAACAGAGTGTCACCCACTCTCATCCACCAAAACTTGTTTCAACCAAGAAGGAAAGTTCACATACACATAAGATTGAAGCATCTCATAACAAAGTAGCATAACATTTAAAAACGTCTTCTAACTCGAAGCCTTGATGAAGCTCACTACGAAGCAGGTCGCTAGCTTCGCCTTTTTTCTTTTTTGCCAAGTAAACCTCACACTTGTTATTCATCAACATTTTCGCCGGAGGAAGAAAATCCACATCGCCGGTAACCAAAAGAAATTTCTGACCACTATCGGATTTTAGAAAATGCTCCATCATGTTGTCTTGAATAATTCCATCTGCAACATCTTTAAGTCCTGCAAAATGCACTGAAAAAAACACCACAAAATTAAAATTAAATTTAAATATTCTAATTGTATAATAGTTAATCCAAACCAAAGTGTTAAGAAAAAGGGGAGTTTACCTCGTATTTGATATTGACCTCTAAGATACATTCTAACTCGCTTTTTCAAATCCACACATTTAGTAGATTAGGGCCAAGAACTATTTTGAAAACGTGGAAGCGTGTTCATGCCATATTTCCCACCCAAATTTCCCACAACGATAAGCTCTCTGAAAAAATACACATTACCAAACCTCAATTTTACCCTCTTCTCGAGATGTGATCGAAAGTTCACCACATCGTACGTAGTAGGAATATTGTCACGAATATTATCTAAGCAAACATGTTAATTACTCATTTGAATTATTAGTTAAAATTCGAAGTTTAAGCTGGTAACAAAATTATTTGCTGTCCACCATGTGACAAAAGTGATTGAATGGGTTAGCTTTGTCATCCATTAAAACATAGATGGTTGAAAAACTCGACAACGTGAGTTTAATTAATGATTTTGAAGGCAAAAATATAAGGAGGGCAATATTTCAAAAATAAATTATATTTTGTTGTTTTTCTTTTATTATTTACTAACTATTTCGAATTATGAACGGTTTAGTGGAGTTTTAATGTGTTTTTTTTATTTAATTTACTATTTTTACAGTATTGGAAAACGTACGAAAATGACACTTTTTTACATATATTCATAAGACATCTAAAATGATTGGACTGACACTGTTCACATCATATAATCATTTTGTTGTGGAGTGATGTGATAATTTCCGGTCTTGGTCTTGAGTTAGGGATCTTTTTGTTGTGAAGAAATGAATTTTCTTGGCCTTATGCATTTTTAGTAGTCTCCTTGGGTGTTTAGTTTTAAAGTTTGGCTTAGTATTGTCTTATGGGCTCGGTGGTTTTAGTTATTATGCCTTGTGCCAAATCTCCGCAGTTTGTTGGTTATGCTAGTTTTGTAAACGCGTTTTGATCTTCTAGTTTTCTGGTTGTGCCTCTAGGTTTAGATTTTATTCTAAGCATATGTTGTTTGGCTTAGTTTGGCTTTTCAAGTTTATTTGGTTAAGCTCGTGGAGAGTTTGTGGTTCAATGGTTAGTTTATGGGTCGAGTTTTTTTTATCTTCTTACTTCATTGGTACCCTTTTTTTCTTTGCATTATTTGCTTGTTTCCCATGGTTTGAGGTCTCGTGTCTCGGAAATATTAAGTTTTTCGGCTTTTGGCTATGTGAACTTTTCTTTTGTTGTAATTTTCGTTTGGAAATTTATCCGATCACTATAATAACTTCAGACGAAAAAGAAAAAAAAAATTATTTGTCATTTTTTCCCAATCATCAAACATTTTGTACTCCATTCTGTACAATAAAGGAAGGGCAATAATCGCAAAACATGTTCACTTTTAACCAAAATATATCTTAAGAGTAGTTATTCATATCATTGGTCAACTTTTCTCATTCATATTTTACCAATTTAATTTTCTTAATTGTTTGCCCAACGAAGCCTTCTTATTCGATTTATGATTTTCAACTGGTCCAACACGGCAAGCCACTACAATAGTACAACAGTGATTAAACCTTCACAGTTTCGTAAGGCGTTCCATAAGCACCTCACCCTCTTTAGAAATGGTTTCAACGTTAAAGTTATCTACGAGAGATGCCATTGGTTTTGTCTACAGCTATTCTCAAAACTTTGAAAATATAGAGTATTTTAGTCCAACTAACTCGGAAAATATATTTCTTTTAACCAAACATTCCCTTTTAAAAACACGCTTTTAATTTTTAACCAAATATTTCTTACTATTCGGTCTAGATGCGGGAATTTTTTTAATTTCGTGGATAACAATATCTCTGTAGCTAGGCTTTAGCATTCGGGTAACCGATCGGATTCGGGTCACGTATTTCGATATTTCGGATATTTATTTTTAGGATTACCAAGTTTATAATTCCTATAAAAAAAAATCAGATACTTTCAAGGTTTTTGACGAAAAATTGAAAATCAGAACGGAAAATTTTATTAATTTATCAAGTATTAAATTATAAAGTTTCTATTGTAAGTTGAAAACGGTAACCCTTGTAGTTAGTTACCTTTCCAATGAAATTGGAATTACATCATCTAGAGTTAGCTGTATTCAAGAGGTAACAGCCAAATTACTGAAGACTGGCCCGCAAATACTGTATTCAAGAAGTACCAATCTACTGAAGACTGGTCAGTAATAACGTACTGTTTATACGAGAACTATATATATGTGCTTAAATAAACAAATTCAAGTGGAGCATCATTTGAACTAATTACTGTTTTATTTGTCTGACTTGAGAAACATTTTTCTGTCTGAATTCAGAGAACATGAAAAAAGCACATGAAGAAAGTTCCATTCGTCAAAACCCAGCAAGATCAGTACAAAGAAAAACAAAGAAGAAACATCTCAAAAATACAAGAAATTCCATTCTTTATCTTACCAAAACCAACCAACCATAATGTATTAGAGAACATGAAGATAGGAGAGTCTCACTTGCATTATAGTATCAGAAATATCAGTCAAGAGTTTGCAGAACGCCCGGGTGTAGCCAACCGTTCTCCTCTGCGTGCGCGACATACGAGTTAAATTTCTCTTCCGCGTTTGGAATATCCAAAGACAAGTCACCAAGACAGTCTTTGATTCGACCAAACCCTTTTGTCATTTGGTTAGTAGTAATAATCCCTTCAGCAAAACACTCCTGCAAGAGATTTAGCATCCGATCATTCTTCTTCTCCATTGCCATTACCAAAGCTTTCTTAACCACCTCGTGGTTGAAAAACGGCATCCCTATATCGCGTATGCATTGACAAGCCTCTGATGTTACTCCTCCTGTTTCGTATTCTTCGAGAAGCTTCCAGATCTTGTCTTTCGCATCTTCCACCGCCCAGCCAGTTCCGCCACCCCAGCTTCTCAAGAGTCTTTCTCCTGCGTGTCGAGCGGATATCAAAGACCGAGCTGAGCGTATGGTTTCGCTCCCAGCTGATTTTCGTGGTAAGCTCTTTGAGATATCTTCGAGATTAAGCGGAGCCAAGACATCATCGATTACAGCTCTAGCTAGAAACAGAGCAAGTTCGTTAGATGCTTCTAAGATATCTAGTGCCGTGTCTTCTGCGGATTCAAGGAGCATGATGAATCCGTTAATGAAATCTTCTGTTGAGAAAATCTCCATGTGAAGAGCAGAGAGAAGAACCGAAGCCATCTCTTTCTCTCTGTTCTTCCTATCCATAGCAAGAGTGATTAGCTTCTTTAAGAACACCGGGTTATATTCGGGTGATTCTAAATCTTCAAGACTGCGGATTAGCTCAGGAATGTCATCCGAAAGGAAATACTCCTGAATTATTGTAACCGCGTCCTTCTTGTACTGTCTTAGCTTTTCATCTTCAATTGGTATGCTTCCGTTTTGATCAGAGTGTTCTTTTAACCAATCTTTATCGAGCCAACCTCCGGTTACAGCCTTAGTAACTATGGCTTCAAAGAGAGTTTTGGCGCAAGGGATGTCTAGAGCAAGGTCATCAAGACTCTCTGCTACTCGGGAGAACCCTTTCGCCATTTGACTCGAACTGATGAGACCTTCATCTGCAGCATCTTTCAAAAGATTTAGTATCAGCGGCTCGGATGTTCTAAGCTCCATTGCTAGAACCAGAGCCCTCTTCACCACCTCGTGATGGAAGAACGAGACGCTCAACTCTCTGATGCATCTACATGCTTCACGAGCGTTGCTGTTCTCTACATATTCCTTAAAAATTTCAGATATCTTTCTCTTCGTTTCCGCTACTGTAGTGTGAGTGCTTCCACCCCATTTTCTCTCCAATAGCTCTGCGTGGTGAGGAGCAGAGAGATGACTCTTTTCTGCAGTTAAGATTACCTGAAACCCTTCAGAGGATTCCGGTAGAGTCTTCTTCGCTCTAGCTAGAAAAGCCGGGGGAAGAATTTCGTCGACGATGGACCGGGCGATAAACAAAGCAAGGACATTAACAGCATCCGGTATGTCCAAAGCGAGATCACCAACCAATTCAAGAAGTCTGATAAACCCAATCCTGATTTGATCAGGTGAGACAACATCAACATACAACCCCGAGAGCAACACCGAAGCCTTCTCCTTCTCTTTATCGCCCCTATCCATGGCCATGGAAACGAGCCGCTTGACAAAGTAAGGATGGTATTCGCTCAAACCTAGTTCTTTGAGGTCAGACGCAGCAACTTCCACGTCCCCAGAGCTAAAGTATTCGTTGATGATGGAAACTACAGATCTTTTGTAATCATCCAAAGGGTCTAACACCGGCGAAGTAACAAGTGCATATGGTTCCTGTTTAAATCAAGTAGAAAACATCAAAAGAGTGAACACATAAAATGAATGAAGCACAACAAGGTGAAGCGACGAAATACCTCTCCACTATCATAATTAGGATCTTTTTCATCTAAATAAGAGTCTACTTCCGTGTCAAGAACATTTCCCCAAGTTCCTTTACCGCCAAAGCTATCTGTTGAAACGATGAACGAGGATTACAAAATGTATAAAGAAGCTTCAGAGTTCGAAAACCAAGAAGTATGAGTTTACTTGGAAACTGGATTTTAAGTATTACAAAGACTAACCTTTCTTTACATTGGTACGCTTCCCTGAGTTTGTTCGTCGCACAGACTTAAACGCATTGCCAGCTACTGGTCCCTTCCCATTAGTAGGAGACTTGATTGTCAAATCAGCAAAGAGAGAAGCAGACTTTGGAGATGATGACAAAGTTTGAGTTGCTAACTCAAGTTTCTTTCGTTGTTCTTCCGTCAAAAACCCCTCACCCGATGCCATCTAACACGATTGAACATTAACCAACTTACTAACTGAAGGATTAGGAAGAAACCCTATGCTAATAGTAAAAGTTTTATCCATTGTAAAGCAAAAAAAAAAGGCTCATGAGAACACAATTAGAGCAATATAAAACAAATAAAAGTATAGATTTCACACAAAAAACAAATACAAAATCTGATTTACATTTAATATACACTAAAGTAACAAGAGACTAAAGTTCACCACTGTTAGGATCTTACTTTGCTTAATTTTACATAACAAAACCATGTGTAAACAATGAAATCAAAGAGAAAAATCAACACTTTCCTAAAATCCCAAACAAATATTTTGATATCTGATAAATAATAGTTTCTTGGCATCTAATCCAAACGAGTAACTTGTGAGAATACAATGAAGATTAGAAATTCAGGAAAAAATCCACAAGACAAGTTCTTTTACCCTCTCAACACGAAACACCACTAAGTTACAAATAGTGAATCTAGTGTTTCCTTTTTAACGATTGTTATTAGCAAGAAAATCAAAGAATCAATGTAATAAATGAAACACAACAAAAATACCAGGGATCGAGCGAAACCAATCGAAATCGTGAATCAAAGACTTCTGTTCTTGGCTCGGATCTCGAGCCAAGACAAGAAGAAGAAGCGATCGGAGATCCACTACCCGAATCTAGAAAAACTCCGTACGGTTTATTACGAATCACCACCACAAGAATCGCTCAAGATTCAACGTCGCCGATTTCAGACAACTACTGAGTCCGGCTCGACGAGCGTTATATATATATATAGATTGAAGAAGGTTTACACGTCATCAAAAAAGGTCTTTTAATTGTAAACAAGCCTTTAAACTTTTGATTTTATCCAAATCGATACCCTATACTTTTGATTTATTCATTTACATCCAATTTTAGTGTTACTTTTCGAAAATCTTTTCTTCCAAAAAGGCACGAAATATTTTTCATTCGGAAACTCAATTCTATAATGAATAACTCGAATATAGCCAACAGAAGAAGATATTTAGCAAAAAAAGAAGATATTTCTTGCAATGAAATTTAGGCAGCACATACACATAGAAAATATCAGAATAAATGTGGGGGCTTTATGTAGTTTTCGAAGTTTTGCAATATCTGTTACTATTGATTCTGTTCCACGTGCCCCACACTTACGCACGTAGTCGTTCCTATCGGTGCTTTTTTTTATTTATCATAAATATAAAAAATATATTTTATTCATACTTATCTACTCACCCAAAAGAATTTGGAAAATTACCAAATCTACCCCTCAATACCATGCAGTGAGAATGAATGAAATATATGACTCCAATTTTGCTCAATTGGATTTACTTTTGGTTTGTAACATATACATAAAGCTCATAACCGTAAAAGAAGGAAAAGTTCTGATGAGCTAAATAGTTAAATGAAAAAAAGTACAAATAAATTCCAACTGAAGTTTCATTTTCGTATAACTATAAAATCAGATTAGTGTTATAAGAGAAATAGTAATTGTTTTGGTATGTGAAAAAGTATGTGAAAATCAAACCATGTTAGGACGTTGAGGAAGAAGAAGATTGTAAAACTTATTGTACAAGAAAAAGCTCTTCCCTTTGCTATCAACAGCTTTTTTCCACCCACACCATCCACCATTGACAATCTTCTTGTGATCTTCACTTCCTGTATAATGCGGATCCAAGATCAGGAACGCGCAATCCCCGCTCCCTTCGTCGTAATCCACTCCCAAAAGTGTGTACGCAAGAACCCCACCTCCTGAAAACAAAAACCATTCCATTACCAAACACAAAACTAGTGGAGTGATCCTTTATATTTTTTAGGTTTTAGCTTCACGTATGCTCTTCCAATACAGATTGCTTTTTGTTTTGATTCTAAAGGACAAGCTTGAGTAAGGTTAAAACTTACAAGTATCAGAGTGATTGGGATTGACTTACCGATCATTATTGGAGTTCCTTGGGTCTCAAAGTGCATAGCTAACTCACGGCATTTCTCTGGGACCTCTGATCCAGATCTGAAGTTCATGATTTTGCAACTTACCTGTAATATATTATACCCAAGATTGTCTTCATCGATAATTTTGAGCTACTGTTGAAAGTCAACTACCGGATTCTTGTTTTACAAGTGAAGAGTATAGTTGACTAAGGAAATTTAGAGTAGAGGACTTACACCAAGGAGTTTATCCAATACAAAACTCAACTCTATCGCACCGATCCACTCGCGGGATCCTATAAATGAAGGATCCTTGTCACCTATTTCCACGAGTGTCTGCTGGATTTCCCTGCGACCCCATAGAGTGGTACTTATCAGACAGAGTGATGGAAGAGGATCCCAAAGATTTACTCACAAGAAATTGTTTCATACCTGTGCGAAGGAACAGAAATGGATGTATAGTGTTGAAGTCTGAACCAGGAGATAATAGTTTGCAACGATCGGTACGCACAGCCCCATCCCTGGCTCAACAAGCGAAAACTAGTATTAGAACTAGACAAAGTGATTTAAAATCCTTAGTTTTGTATCAGGTTATTGCATTGACAAAGTAATTTAAAACCTTGGAAGAATGAGAAATAATATACCGAGTCATCAAAGCTATCCTGAAGATAATGATAATACTCATAAGAACCTTGGATAAGTGATGCCCCACCCTCTAAGACTGCATTAAACATCACGAATTCAAAAGACCGAACAGGTAGAACAAAAGATTAACAACAAAAACAAAGGCATGCATAGTGCTAACCTCCGCTACTAGGGATTCCAATATGCACATCTTTAAGCAAGTTGGAACCTGGCAGTTTTCCCACATAACTTAACAATTAGGGTCATGGCAAACATTGAGACACCAAGAGAAAATAAGAAACTAGTTTATATCTATCTACCCCTTTTCTTTATGTTACTCCTTGAGTCATCATTCACAGACAGATCCAAGGCATTAGCAGTTCTTAGAAGTGGACGATCCAGTGGCAGACCAAGCCTCAAGTGTAGAGATTTTCTAACATCGACTGCAGAAAAAGTCAAGAGCAAGAGGGTTAAGGCTGCAAAAAGAGTCTAGATCTAAATTTTGTGTGAAGGAGCTAGTAAAGACACATTGCTGAATGATAAGTTTGTTAAAAGATCACTAGACCCTAAACCCTAAACCTTAGCTATTTCATCAGCTGCAAGTCTTTTAGCCCATAATTACAATATTCACCTTGCTTCATTTCTGTCTCCCCATAGTTAAGCTCGTATATAGCTGTTATTGGATGTAACACGCCGGGTGGATTGAAGTGAAAAATACGCAACTGTAAGAGCAAGGCAATTCTTGACATAGTCAGAGAACAGATAATAACAAAGACGTAATAAACTGCACAAGATAACTAAAAAGATCTCATATCACCATATCGAAATATTGCTTGAGATAAAATTGTGTTAGATAAATATCAAATAAAGAAAGGTATCTCTACCTTAGGATGTTCTTTCAATAGGTATGGTAAGATAATCTTCTTCAGGGAATATAACTGATCAACCAAAGCAGGGATAACTAAATTGGAGACTGCGTGCATAAGTGGAAGATCCTTGGGTGCAAATGTAAGTACATCAAGATTCAAATCAACAACAATGAGCCTTGCTTCTTCCATAGCTGCGATAAATGTGACAAATTTAAGATATGAGAACAAGGCAAAAGTGTATTCTTAATGCCTCGAGTATCTGCTAACAAAATAATCTATATTTCAAATGATTACCTGGATAATATTCTGCAACAGGGGCACCAGAGGTTGGAGATTTTACGGATCTATTAAACAGAACAGATACGTGGATTTTATCTGCATTCTACGAACAAATTTCAGGGGAGGAGAAACAACAGTAAGGCCAGATGGTAACGACACAGGAAAGCGATATGAAATGTTAAAGATATCTCGGTTTACTTACCTCAGCTGAATTTACTGCTGCAGCAGTTTTGCTGTTCGGAAAAAAATGTGAACATGATAACGTCTCAATGTCAGAAACATGGTCAGTAGCAGCAAGATGGTTAATGTTTGATGCATCAGCACCAAACCCCAAATCTTTACCGCGGAGGACGACTGGCTTTGGAACATCTTCAGAAGCTTTCTTTAAGTTCTCGGCTATGTATGCAACATACGGTTCTTTAAACTGAGTAACAACTGCATCAACTGCATCTGAAAACATCTTCTTCGAATCTGGACAAAAGATACCGCTAAACTTTGAGGAAACCACATGCAGCGAAAAAAGAAAAGACAGGAAATTTGATACCATACCAGAGGGTGAGCTTGCGGGAAAATAGAACGGTAACTTGATTGGAAGCGCACAGTGAAGCAAACAACCGTTCTCCCATAAATACTTTCCAGACTTCTCCTCATACACAACCGAAGCAACAGGCTCTAGCTTTGTCGAATTCTCGGTTTTAGATATGAAAAAGTGAATAGTACCGAATCCTGCATCACAACTAGCCCCAACTATCTTTTCATCATCTAACTCTCCACCATCAGATATATACTTTCGTAATCTTCGAGCTGCTCTAACCGCCTCAAAGGCGGATTTCTCGGTATCAGAATCCCCAACTATTAGACCTCCGATGACTTCAAAACCTTGCGGTAACAACTTCTGAAGATCATCTGCTTGGTTTTTTTCACAAGATGATAAATTTAAACTTCATGGTATAGAATGATTCAACATATATTAGTACTAATATATGCTACTGAATCAAATACAGAAAAAAATGCATATAAAAACTCATCAAAAACACAAGAAATCTACTTTTATGAACATTCAAAAGGACAAGTTTCAAGATCGGACCAAAATTGAAGTCGGTTTCTTAATTCCAGGACAACAATTATAAAGCATTCACCTTTGGAACATGAATCATGCAATTGAGTATCTACATGAGCTAATCCCAAGAAACAGTGTAGAAACGGCTTGTCCTTACCAGATTCTTGCTCGAAATTTGGAGAGTAGTTGATACATCGGAAGGTGGAGACGACGGTGAAGGGCGGGAAGAACGGGGAACCAATGAGCCATTGGAGAGTTCCAGGTTGGTTCCCAGAGAGAATCAGCTTTGGACAAAGGACTCGTACGGTCGCTGTCTCGCCCGAAGGTGCCATCGGATCCCCGTTTGATGACTGGCTGGTTTGCTTGTGCCGTCGTTTGACAATACGGCGACCTTTTGCAACCTATATGGGCCAGGTCGAATATAGGATCTTAAAAGCCCATTATACTGAATGTAGTAGGCTTATAAAAATCATCAGGGACAAAAAAAATTTTAAAAGTGCTTGAAAAAAGAGTTAATTAAAAGAAAAATCCCAAAATATTGAGTAACTAGAATAATACATTCGCCATGCGAGGATTATTTGAGTTACTGTAAATTGTTATGTTTTAAAACTAAATATATACGCTTGATCTTTTTAATGATCATTTTTTGATGTTAAGTTGTAAATTTTAAACATGTAAAAACATATCATTAACCAAATTTTCTTTATCTTTGCTTTCTCGTTGATCTAGTTCATTCATGTCAATTATTTTGTATTCTCCATAGATATACATATGTTAAACTTCTTCTTCTTATATGTAACGATATAAACATGGTTGTTTCTATTTTTAGTTATATAGTTCGTTGTTTTTATTTGCCTAAATTTTGTTTTCTATAAGATAAATATTTGTATAGAGGTTTTGTGCAATTTATAAAATTACTTTATGTTTGTGTTTTTTTTTCCATTTTAATTTCTTACTTTTTCAGTAATTAACAATTTTAATATTGAAATACTTACATATTTAAATAATTGACATGTGTTTAAATATAATCGGCTACTTATACACGTGTCGCGATCTCGTGAGTTACAATTTTGTGAACTCTCCTTTATATAATAAGAAGATTAGGTAACAATGAACAAAAACATGAAACTCCACCCGAGGGCCAATTTTTTTCCAAATCTGGACGATATTAACCTTTGTCTGAGGTACACGCGCTTTGTTAGCCTCTAAGCGAAATTTGTAGCTTCTGGGCAAAATCTATAGCCTCTACACGAAATCTGTAGCATGTAGACGAAATCTTATTAGAACATCAGTCACAACAAATCATAACCGGCTACAAGAAACAATAACCAAATATAAATTCACCTTTAATT